>SKCR01044572.1:0-92790 GCA_019454045.1 Zanthoxylum bungeanum | reverse complement strand
ACAATGATTGCTATTATGTTTGGCATAACCAGGATCTCATCATACTGGGCATATTGTTAACATGTTTTGCATCAACTGAAAATTCATATATGGTGTGTTGACTCGTTCCAGGGGCAAATCGATAAACCTGTTCCTCGAACAATCTCCTCAACTGTGAATTTGTTTGGTTTGGGGACCAAATGCCAACTTAGCAAAAAGAAGAGAAAACACACAAAATAGACAGAAGGTTTAACGTGGTTAGGCGGAATGAATCCAACCTACGTCTACGGGCACAAATGAAAAGAAAATTTTTATAACGTGGTCGGGTATGACCGACCTACCTATTTCTCGAGCTCGACTGACCGACCTCTTACAAACTCACTTTTACACTTAAGCTTTTAGCTCTCTATCTTACAAGTAAATGCCCAAGTAAAATTTACTGACCTCTTACAATGAACTCCCAAGCTCTTTATATGCTAGGACGAATTACACTATTATAATGTCTTCGTGACGTCAGCCACGTGAATTTACCATTAATGCGATGGCTATCTTCCCCAACTGTTCTGCCTAAAGTAACTTTGCCACCTGACATCTCTTTAAACCAAGTTATTATATCATCTGCTACACGTTACCTCCAGCATGTAATCTGTCATGTCAGACCTCTTTGAAAGATGCAAGTTTCCATGTATGGTTTACGTCATTTGATCATGATCATACCATTATTACCACTTCGGTCTGCCCTATCAGGTTGGGATACAGAAGCAACAGCTGTCCTGGCCTTCTGAGACACCAGGTTGGGTCGGTAGTCATGGACCACCTCGGGTCGACCTTCATAGATACTCACACTATCGAATCTGATATATTCTCATCAGGTCGGGCCGTTAGTGATAGTTCACCTCAGATCGGCCTTCACAGATACTCACACTGTCGAATCTGATATCTTCTCATCGGGTCGGGCCGGACATGAAACGCAAATAAGTCTGGTCTCTTTATTGGGTCGGACGCCTCTGCCACCTGTGCATGAGC
Source organism: Zanthoxylum bungeanum (assembly GCA_019454045.1). NCBI lineage: Eukaryota > Viridiplantae > Streptophyta > Magnoliopsida > Sapindales > Rutaceae > Zanthoxylum > Zanthoxylum bungeanum. The sequence goes on along the minus strand of SKCR01044572.1, from coordinate 91,785 downwards.
CCCTTATCTAGGAAGTAAATGTTGGGATATATGCCCTAGAGCTTCATGTAATGTAAACGGTATAATATCTTATGAAATAAAATGATGCATTATTCATTTATCAAAGTGTTTGTTCAAATATCGCATATTGTAAATTATCTTGATTACCCTAGATTACTCATGTACCTTCAGACTTAGTGTATGGGTGTCATACACAAGAGGATTTAAGTCTGAAGTTCGTAATCTAAAATAGTCCATAGAGAGCAAACAAATAAGGTACTTTGTTTGTGGTTTATCTATAACTGCAGTCCATTCCATAATTGTATGACGACCTTGATCTGGGATCGTCCATGTGGAGACATGAGAATGAAGGCACCTTGTATGATGTGATCATATAAGACTGGACCCAGATAGAAATGAGTTTATTATAATATCCGTTAAATAAAGAAATTCATTTCGATCTACTAGATGGTAATATATGGATTAATTTTAATCATGAGTGTACTACGAACTCCTGCATGGCAGGCTATGTCCTTTGATTTATAAAGGTGAGTTTGGTGTAGTAGTCCCGACCAATAGCGACGTATTTTAGGGATATGGTTTGGTGTATAGTTGGGGACATTTTACATAGACATGGAGTTCACTCCTTCTTACGAGAAGTGGGGGAGTATCTACCTCAAGGGTTGATTCGGTACTTGAACGGTTAGAGCGCTCGAGTCTTTCTATTACGAATAGAAAGATTAAAATTCATAATGGTTATGAATAAATCGTTCATTAGAGAATCAATGGTACTTAAGGTAAAAATAATTAGAGGGGTATAACGTTTATTATGACCCGACTCTAATTACGAGATACTCGTGAATGGTTAATCCGTATGTAATGACTATATCGATGGACACCGACGTTGTTTGGCTTAATATACTATCTGCGGCAACGAGAGTGCAACTTTAGGTTTTTAGTGGAATAACCCGAAGTTAATAATTCAGAATATTTAATTAAGAGCTTAATTTATATTTCGAGATTATTGGAGCTCGGAACCGTATGTCCATTTGGTCTCCGTGCTAGCTCGATATACTATAGTAGATTAAATATTTGGATAGTCCAATTATATACTCACAAATTAAAATATTATTAATATTATTTGTCACACTTGAAATTATATATTAAAATGTAATATATGGTTTTAATAATTATATGATAATTATTGAATGCATAATATTAAATTATATATGATATAATTTAATGAGGCCAAATTTGGAATTTCCAAATCTTGGGTTTTGGAAACCATTGGTGAGTTATGCTAGGTTGCAAAACTCTTGCATTAAATTTGGAAACCCTTGGTGAGTTATGCTAGGTTGCATAACTCTTGAATTTAATTTTGGTGGTTACAATTTTTGAATGTAATTGTAATTTTAATTTTGTAAGATATCTTTCATTATGGTAATTGAATTAGATGTTACAAAATTAATAAAAAAATCATGCCATGGCCGAGTTTTGTATGAGTGGAAGGGGAAACGATTTATTTATTTTTGAAACAAATAACCTTAAGTATAAAAGAAAATTGGATTTTTCTTTTTGCCTTAATCTCACATTTTTGCAACCCTAGCCACATTTCTTCTTCTTCAATATTCTCTCAAGTGTTGACAAAAACCAAGAAAGAACAAAAGAAGAAAAAGAAAATAAAATTCTTGTGTGACATTAATATCTAAATTGTTTAGGGATTAATTTTGTGAGTCTAGCCCACACTAGTTTCTATTGGTAACGAGACATAGCTCGAAAGACTTTTTTGGTGTCGAACAAAAACTCATCTTCTCCTCTTTTAAACATACCACACGGTAGTGAGCAGAAAATTGCTCACACAAAAGTTGTGTAACGGGACTCGGTTTGAATTTTTTTTTTATCCAGAATTTTTAGGGAACTTTAAGGGATCTTTTGGGGCTGTGTTGGGACTATTTTTGGGTGAAAAATCAGACTTGAAACATAGCAGAAATGGAATCATTAAAGGGTTGAACTGGGCAGTGAATTGGGTGCGTTTATGGTCCAAAATAGTCCAGTTTTTATGCCGCTGTTCGGGGGCTGTTCAGGGACTGTTTCGGGGCTGGAATTTTATCTAAAACAGAAGTAAAATTTAAGTGGTGGTACTGGCATCACTCGACCTCTTGGTGAGAAGGGCATAAAAAGTTTTCAAGTCCGATCCGGGTGTCTTACATACTTCCGTTGCGCTAGGAAAGCGTTTCCTACAATTGGCATCAAGAGCGAGGTTGAAAAGTGTTAACTTGTCTATTTTATTTAAAGTTACTGTTTTTATTTATTTATATGAGTTATAAATATTGATATGCATGTTTGGATGAGTAGACATAAAATAATATTCATGAGATGAATGGATATTGTTATTTCATGTGATGTATGGACATAAGGCCAATTTTTGCAATTGTTGTAATTTCATTTTCCTATTTAAAAATTCCAATTGTTGTAATTTGGAGTACCGAAATCGCAAAATGAGCCAACACCACCTTGGAGCGTGATTTGAAGACCAATGAATGCCTTGGGAATTTTTGTACTAATTAGATTAGTATAGGAAAAATAAGAGCCCGATCAATGTAAAATATTTTTTTTATGTTATATGTATATTTAGTTCGAAATGTTTGAATAACATGTCATATAGCTTAGGGTGCCTACTCTTGCATTTCACATGCCATAACATGTTTTAGATGCATATATATTCTTGACATGAAATGTGATTTTATGTGATTTAAAATATTAAATTGGAATATGGTTTGCATGGAAAACGATTAATTAGATTAATCGGTTTTAAAGTTTAAAATTTGAAATTCTAATATATTGGGCTTAATAAGTGCATCATAAAATTCCATTGGTATATAGGATGGAAATCCGGATATAAATTCCATAGCCGAATCTGAATGGAGGGTAATGTAGTCTGCACTCGGGATACAATTCCACGTACCTTTGGATTTTATAACGCACTTAGATTAATTGAATGGTTTAATTAAAATCTTGACCATTTTAAGATTCCAAAATTTTAAACTTATTAGTGTTCTAGTATTTTTAAGAGTTAAAATATAATAGGTCACTAATACTACTCCAATTAAATTAGTTTAATAGAGTAAAATAATTAGTAGAGACTAATAGACATTAGTGAGACATATTTTAATTTTTAAAATTGGTTAGGTCACTAATGGTAAACTAGTGAAAATAAGAGTTATGTTTTGGCTAGCACAATATTATTCACACTAGTAAATTAAAATATTAGATATTTTAAAAAATAGAAACCTTAAATTTAAAATAGTGAGTGGGAGAGGTATATACGGCAGTATATCCCACGATCTCCGTTGTTACTCCAAAAATATGAGATTCAAAATGCGCCTCGAGATGACTTTATTTTCGTCCCCCTACGGATGGTATCCATTTTGGGTCAATATCAAGTTTGGATTCCAAGAGGATAGAGATTCTAGATGTATCTGGTGAACTAACCTACCCTATGGCGGCACTTCACTAGTTAAGTCCAAGGGACCCGAAACAACGGGTCACACTCACAAAGGAATGATTAAATGTTAATCGAAATTCCTTGATCGAATCAAACAGTAGTTGGTTAATATAGGAATAAGAGTTATTCCCGCATATATTAATCAATTGAGATTGTCTCAATCTATCATGTAAATACTTGACCTACCCTACGGTGGCACTTATTTGTGGGATGATAGATTTCCGTGGCATAGTAATTCTCTTAGGTTTCTAATTCTTTATTCATGGTTTATGCATCATGTTTAATTTTATGCCAAAATTGTTTGATAATTTTAATATGTGATGAATGAATGTTAAATGCATATTTATTTTATTTTTCAACCATGGTTTCTTCGATTATTTTCATTCTTTCAAATGATAAATGAATGGGAGAAAACTATGTTAAATGGAAAAGTAACATGAACGCTATCTTGGTCTTTGAAGACCTAAAGTTTGTCCTGATGTAGTAGTGTCCTCCCGAGCCGACCAGAAATGATGGCCGAGTTATGTGTGATGCCTACCAGAAATGGGTCGCGTCAAATGAGAAGGCCTGCTACTACTTACTAGCAGAGATGTTCGAGGTTCTTGTTGCAAAGTATGAGCCTATGGCTACAACATCTCAGATGTTGGAGTCATTGCGGTGCATGTTCTGGCAGCCTTCGGAGCGTCAACGTCATGAGGCCGTGGTCTCAGCGATGACTGATAGGATGAAGGAATGGATATTAATCCGAGAGCATGTCTTGAGGATGATGACCTATCTCAACACTGTCGAAACCCATGTAGCTCGTATTGACGAGCGCAACCAGATGACCAAAATTATGGAAACTCTTCCGAAGAGTTTCTTGCAGTATAAAAGCAACTATGATATGAACAAGTTGATTTTTACTTTGACCCAACTGCTTAATGGGCTCACCCACTATGAGTCCATGCTCGTGGATCCTCGTAAGCCCAGTGTTGAGGCAAATATTGCCGAGTCTCCTAAATCAGTAAAGATGAAGAAGAAAGGAACTGGGAATGCTAAGACTAATGGTACATCAACTTGATACAAGTAAAGACCTTACTAAATGTAACTTTACTATGAGAGTCAGGACAGAGGATGTTGTTTCAGTAAAACAGTGGGAGTTCTCAGTTTTCAATTTTCAAATAAAAGTTATTTGAATTTAAATAAAGTGTTGTTTATTCATATTTTGTCCCAGGAATTTGACTTCTGTTTCAAAACTATTTCATGGTGGTTTCCATTTTATCTAATAATAATAGTTATTATTTCAAAAATGGATTACCTATATGTAAAGAAAACTAGGAGATAACTTTATATTGTTAAGATTGTTAACATATAACCCACTGCTCAACACTGAAATGTTCAAGGTTGAAAAACCTAAAACAAAATGGTAAAAGATTTCTCACGATGACACATATATATGGCATCTTGGACTTGGTCATATCGGCCTTGACCGGATAGATAGGTTGATAAAAAACAGAGCCTTAAACCAGTTAAAGCTCGGAACTTTACTAGTCTGTGAATCCTGTTTATAAGGAAAAATGACCAAGAGACATTTTACTGGAAAAGGTATAAGAGTCAGTCAACCACTTGAACTAATACATTCGGACATTTGCGGATCGATGAATGTAAGAGCCCGAGGCGGTTATGAATAATTTGTCACATTTATTGACGATTATTCAAGATATGGGTATGTTTACCTAATGCAGCACAAGTCAGATACTTTTGAAAAGTTCAAAGAGTATCGTACTGAGGTTGAGAACCAGTTAGGTAAAACGATCAAAACTCTACGATCAAATTGTGGAGGAGAATACCTTGACAAAGATTTCGAGGAATTCTTGGTTGAGCATGAGATAGTATCCCAACTCACAATACCTGGAACACCACAAAAAATGGTGTTGCAGAGAGGAGAAATCAAACCATACTAGACATGATGGGATCTATGTTTAGTTATAGCTCACTACCTAGTTTGTTTTGTGGGTATGCATTGCAAACAACAATTAATATCATTAATGTACTTCTATCTAAGTCTATTCTTAAGACTCCATTGGAGTTATGGAGTGCTCGTGAAACTAGTTTACGACATTTTCGCATATGGGGGTGTCCATCACATGTGCTGAAGAATAAGACTTTAAAGTTGGAGCTGCATTCACATGTGTGCCTATTTGTAGGCTATCCTAAGGAAACTAGGGGTGGATTCTTTTATAACCCTGAAGATAACAAAGTGTTTGTATCGACAAACGCCATGTTTCTATATGAAGACTATATGAGAGAGTTCAAACCTCGTAGTAAGGTGTTACACGAAGAGTTACTTGCTGGTTCGACCAGCACACCATCTTCAACGATAGTTGACAAACACATAACACCTTCGACATCTGAGCGTCAGATGCTAGTTCGTCAGAATGATCTGCCACCTAGACGTAGTGGGAGGGTTTTGCGACAACCTGAACGCTATCTAGGATTTGGAGAGGCACAAGTTGTCGCTTCTAGCGATGGTGTAGATGATCCATTGACCTATAGTAGTGCAATCAATGATTCTGATAAAGAGGAATGGCTCGAAGCCATGAACCTAAAGATGGAGTCTATGTACTCCAACTCAGTCTGGGAACTTGTGGACCAACCTGATGGGGTAAAACAGGTTGCAAGTGTATCTACAGGAGAAAGATGAGAGCAAATAGGAAGGTACAGACCTTCAAGGCTAGGCTAGTGGCCAAGGGTTATACCCAGAAAGAGGGAGTTGACTATGAGGAAAATTTCTCGCCAATAGCCATGCTAAAATCCATCTGTACTCTTCTGTCAATTACCGCATATTATGACTATGAGATTTGGAAAATGGACGTCAAGACTGCATTCTTGAATAACAAACTTGATGAGTGTATCTATATGGTACAGCCAGAGAGGTTCATAGCCTAAGGTCAAGAGCAAAATGTTTGCAAGCTGTAAAGGTCCATTTATGGACTCAAGCAAACATCTCAATCTTGGAACATAAGATTTGATAACACGATCAAGTCTTATGACTTTGAGTAGAATGTTGATGAGCCTTGTGTGTACAAGCGTGTCATTGACAGGAATGTGGTTTTTCTTGTTTTAGACGTCGATGATATTTTACTCATTGGGAATTATGTAAAGATATTATTGGACGTGAAAACCTATCTAGCTAACCAATTCCAAATGAAAGCTTTGGGATATGCCAGTTATGTTCTTGAGATTCAGATATTTCGAGATCGCAAGGAATGACTGTTAGCTATGTTTCAGGCATCTTATATCGACAAGATCTTTATGTGATTTGGGATACAGAATTCCAAGAAAGGCAATTTCCCTCATCGACATGGAATTCACTTGTCAAATGAACAGTCTCCTAAGACACCTCAAGATGTTGAGGAAATTAGACATATCTCATATGCCTCAACAGTTGGTAGTCTCATGTATGCTATGTTATGCACGAGACCAAACTTCTGTTTTTGCAGTGGGAGTAATCAGTAGGTTTCAGTCTAACCCAGGATTGGATCATTGGGTGGCTGTGAAACATATTATCAAGTATCTTAAGAGAATGAGAGATTATATGCTTGTATATTCATGTGAGGATATAATCCTAAGAGGATATACAGACTCTAATATTCAGACGAATGTCGATTCTAGGAAATCAACATCTAGATCAATGTTTACCCTAGGTGGCGGGGCTACAGTATGGCGGAGTATAAAGAAATCTTGCATTGCTGACTCCACCATGAAAGCTGAGTATGTAGCAGCTTGCGAAGCAGCTAAGGAAGCAGTCTAGCTCCGTAAGTTCTTGGGAGATCTGGAAGTCATTCCAGATATAGATAAACCACTCACATTGTATTGCGATAATAGTGGTGCAGTGGCGAATTCAAAGGAAACAAGAAGCCACAATAGGGGAAAGCATATAGAGAGGAAATATCATCTCTTCTGGGAAATAGTGCAGATAGGAGACGTCTCTGTCATAAAAAATTACATCCATAGAGAACTTGGCTGATCCGTTTACAAAGACCTTGTCGGCTAAAGTGTTTGAAGGTCACCTAGATGGTCTAGGATTACATAATATATACCATTTTCTCTAGTGCAAGTGGGAGATTGTTGGGATATATGCGCTAGAGCTTCATGTAATGTAAACAATATAATATCTTCTGAAATAAAATGATGCATTATTTATTTATCAAAGTTTTTGTTTAAATATCGTTTATTGTAAATTATATTGATTACCCTAGATTACTCATGTATCTTCAGACTTAGTGTATGAGTGTTATAGACAAGAGGATTTAAGTATGAAGTTAGTAATCTAAAATAGTCCATAGAGAGCAAACAAACATGGTACTTTGTTAGTGGTTTATCTATAGCTGCGGTCCATTCTATAATTATATGACGACCTTGATCTGGGATTGTCCATGTGGAGACATGAGAATGAAGGCACATTGTATGATGTGATCATATAGAACTGGACCCAGATAGAAATGAGTTTTTTTATAATATTCGTTAAATAAAGAAATTCATTTCGATCAACTAGATAGTAATATATGAATTTATCTTAATCTTGAGTGTACTACGAACTCCTGCATGGTAGGCTAAGTCCTTTGATTTACAAAGGTGAGGTTGGTGTAGTAGTCCCGACCAATAGCTACGTACTTTAGGGATATGGTTTGGTGTGTAGCTGGGGATGTTTTACATAGACATGGAGTTCACTCATTCTTGTGAGATGTAGATTAGTATCTTCCTTAAGGGTTGATTCGGTACTTGAACGGTTAGAGCGCTCGAGTCTTTCTATTACGAATAGAAAGATTAAAATTCATAATGGTTATGAATAAATCGTTCATTAGAGAATCAATGGTACTTAAGGTAAAAATAATTAGAGGGGTGTGTAGACGCTGGTTTTCACCTAAGGCCTACAATCGAGATTTCGTGAAGGAGCACTGGCGATCCTGTAAAACAAAGGAAGTAGGATGAACGGAGAAGGTCTACCCACCGGTGTGGTGGATGCCGTAGGCACTCCGACGCCCAAGTCAGTAAATGAGCAAAGGAAGTGGTAGATAGGAGGTCAAGGTTAGATGCTACCTTGGACTCCGTTGAATGCCGTGAGGGCGGTAGGTTGGGGGTGCTGGGTGTTATAGAGTGAGTAAAATTATGCTAGGAGTAAGAGAGCTAGAGATCTCCCAAAAAGTCCTTTCTTCTGGAGCCTCGTTTCCCTTTTATACCTCTCCCCAGTAACGTGCGTCTTTACTCCCTTTTAATTACTCATCCGTTGGAATCTCTTTACCTGGAGCTTTAATGCCACTATTTGCCCGTTGTAGGCTGGTTCAAACGAATCATTATGTGAGGTTTAATAGCTCGGGCGTTACGTGGGTTGGCCGTTTGTATGGCCATTCTGTTATGGGCGCCGGTGTTCATTGGGCCTGGGCTTAAGTTATGTCTCTGGGGTTTGATTGGGAGATTTCTAGGGTGCGTCCAGTATTGGGCCCAAAGCATAATAACGAAAATATCCCTGGACCAAATTTGGCCCATACAGGGTGTAACATTTATTATGACCCGGTTCTAATTACAAGATACTCGTGAAGGGTTAATCAGTATGTAATGACTATATCGATGGGCACCGACGTGGTTCGGCTTAATATACTATCTGCGGCAACGAGAGTGCAACTTCAGGTTTTTAGTGGAATAACCTGGAGTTAAAAATTTAGAATATTTAATTAAGATCTTAATTAATATTTTGAGATTATTGGAGTTCGGAACCGTAGGTCCATTTGGTCACCGTGCTAGCTCAATATACTTTAGCAGATTAAATATAATTGGATAGTCCAATTATATACTCACAAATGTAAATATTATTAATATGATTAATAATATTATTTTGTCACACTTGAAACTATATATTAAAATTTAATATATGGTTTCAATAATTATATGATAATTATTGAATGCATAATATTAAATTATATATGATATAATTTAATGAGGCCAAATTTGGAATTTCCAAATCTTGGGTTTTGGAAACCCTTGGCGAGTTATGCTAGGTTGCTTTTACTCTTGCATTAAATTTGGAAACCCTTGGTGAGTTATGCTAGGTTGCATAACTCTTGAATTTAATTTTGGTGGTTACACTTTTTAAAAGGTAATTGTAATTTTAATTTTGTAACATATCTTTTATTATGGTAATTGAATTAGATGTTACAAAATTAATAAAAAAAATCATGCCATGGCCGAATTTTGTATGTGTGGAAGGGGAAAAGGTTTGTTTATTTTTGAAACAAATAACCCTAAGTATAAAAGAAAATTGGAATTTTCTTTTTGCATTAATCTCACATTTTTGCAACCCTAACCACCTTTCTTCTTCTTCACTATTCTCTCAAGTGTTGAGAAAAACCAAAAAAGAACAAAAGAAGAAAAAGAAAATAAAAATCTTGTGTGACATTAATATCTAAATTGTTTGTGGATTAATTTTGTGAGTTTAGACCACACTAGTTTCTGTTGGTAACGAGACATAGCTCGGAAGACTTTTTGGTATCAAAAAAAACTCATCTTCTCATCTTTTAAATATACCACACGGCAGTGAGCAGAAAATTGGTCACTGCCGCACACAACTCGGTTTGAATTCTTTTTTATCCAAAATTTTTAAGGAACTTTAAGGGATCTGTTGGGGTTGTGTTGGGACTGTTTTTGGGTGAAAAATAAGACCTGAAACAAAGCATAAACTGAATCATTAAAGGGCTGAACTGGGCTGTGAATTAGGTGCGTTTTAGGTCCAAAACAGTCCAATTTTTTGCCTTTGTTCGGGGACTGTTCTGGGGCTGTTTCAGGGCTGGAATTTTGTCTAAAACAGATGTAAAATTTCAGTGGTGGTACTGTTATCACTCGGCCTCTTGGTGCGAATGGCAGAAAAAATTTTCAAGTCCGATCCGGGTGCCTTACATGCTTCCGCTAAGCTAGGAAATCATTTCCTACAGTGAAAACCCCTTTATACCCTTCCTCGAGGTTATGAATTCTTTGGGACCGAAAACCACCATCAACATTTGTCCCATAGTTTTCGGTATCAACGAGTGAGCGAGTTGGTGCCGGGAACTATAAAAGATGGTGGTGTATGAAGTTGTAGACTGACTTGGCATCCTCGGGGTGATGCATGCTCTTGATATGTTGTCATCCCAAAAAGATATGATATGCGAGGATCTTTAAAAAATATAAAACAGGCCACGAGAGAACACTCACCTCCTCGGGCTATCTTTAGAGCAACAAGGCCTCGGGGGAGAAACTCCGACCCCGAGCAATCACAAGTCAAGTGACAGCAATGGAATGAACCTTCCTTATATCATCACACAGTAATAGGACCTTGGCGGGACATAACCCATACCCGAGCTGATGGAATAACTTGGCCGCAAGGGAAAGATCCGACCTTGTGCCACTCAACACTTGGCTATGGGGGAGAAACTCTGACCCCACGCCACCAAAGATAATAAGGTCTCGGTGGGGTATAACCCGATTCCGAGCCAAAAATGAATGTTTACATAGCCAAGGCTATAGAATGGGATGACTAGACGCTAATGGGGCATTCTCCCTCCCCAAGGTCTGCATACCCGATGGTACAGAATGGGATGGCCAGACGCCATCGGGGCATTCTCCCTCCCCGAGGTCGGCATACCCGATGGTACAAAATGGGATGGACATGCGCCACAAGGGCATTCTCCCTCCCCTAGGTCGGCATACCCGATGGTACAGAATGAGATGGCCAGACGCCATGGGGGCATTCTCCCTCCTCGAGGTCGGCATACCCGATGGTATAGAATGTTGAGGGCTCGACGGTACAAAAGCATACCGAGCCATTAAACACACACAATTAACAAGCATGGATAAACAAGTTTTTATCTGAGAAGGGAAAAATTTTACTCATATTCTTGGGATCTATTGTCCATCTTACAACTTTTTACGGGTCATTTTAAGAGAGGCTCTATCGAAAATATCCCTTCAGCACCTCAGCATTCCAAATACCCAACCCAACGACATTCACTATCAGCGTTGGTCGGCCTCCGTAGCCATTTGGTCTATGTACTCGCTCAAATAGCCATTTTTTACCAAGTCCTCCATCTGCTCCTGTAGGTCTGTATATCGCTCTGTGGTGTGCCCCTTTATATTATGGTGCATACAATAAGACCAGTTGTCTTTCTTTTCATTCGGAAACTTCCTCGGGCCGGGCTCTATCAATAGGCCTTTATCTTGGACCTCTTGAACTATCTGGCCAGGGGGTCTGTTGTGGGGGGTGTACATTGTTCCTCTAGTAATGAGGTTGACCTGGGCATGCAGCATTTTCTCATGTACTTGATTACTTTGAGGCACCAGCCGGAACTCCTTCTGCCTCGGGACCGGTCTCCTCATGTCTCTAACGACACCCCGCCGACTTTCCGGCCTGAGTATCTTGGTCATTGATGAGTGGTAAATGTATCACTATTTCCCACTCATTTGACCTAATATTTTGTATAGTTTCTTGAGTTTTGTGAATATTTTGATGTGTTTTGTGTTATTTTGTAGATAAATAAAGTTTCAGGACTCTCTGAAGGTGAATTGGGGCCAAAATAGTGAAAAACGGACAAAATGGTATTTTCGTAATTTTACGCGTCGCGACGCCTAACATGCGCATGAGCTGCTAACGTGCGCCGGGTACACAATTCAGAATCTGTGAAGTTTGACTTTGCTAATATACGCCGTGCCACGTGTCACCATCACAGCTGATCTGCTAACGTGTGCCGTGCCACGTGTCATCATCCTATGGTGCCGAAAATCGCATCACCACATGTCACTCCACGTGCCAGCCACGTCATCGCCATGTCAGCAGAAGACCGAGTCAATGTACCACGTCACCGCCATGTCATCAACAGCCAATCACGAAGTGCCACGTGTTGCAATCCTACGGTGCCGATAATCACTTTCGCCACGTGTCGCCACGTCAGCGCCATGTCAGCATAATCATTGAGTTTCCAGCCGCCTTGCCACGTGTCACCTTATCACCTTATTCGAAATGCCACGTGTCAGATAAGAATCTGAAGCCGATGAACCAGAAGCTGACAGGTGTGGTGTCGCGACGCGCGAGTCCTACCGGGGTGTAGGCACTGCATTTTTGCACATAAGTCCCTATGATGAGTCTCATTTGGAGACACTACCTTTTAAGTCACGGAGGTCACGGAAAACGGACATCGGAAGGGGAAATTCAGAATAAACAAGGTTCACTGTTTTCGTTCGTGCTGCGTTCGTGTATACGTTCGAACTCCAAACTGATTGCGGGCGTTCGTGCCGCGTACGAGGAGGCGTTCGAACGATGTCGGTAATTCTGGTTTTACTGCTAGCCTCACATTAAGCCCAATGCGCCCAAGCCTTGGCCCACACGCCCAAGCCCACTTAAAACACATATTTAACACATGGTGAAATGATAACAAATCTAAAAATCACATACCAAATTAAAATAAACATTAAAATCAATCAAATATTTTAATTCCTTAATTAAGATATTCACCCACCAATTACACAAGATTAACTTCCTAACTAAACAAACCACATACTAAATTAAAAAGATGTCATGCCTAATTAAAATCAATCATAACAAATTAATGATATTGACTTCCTAATCTAAACAAATTTTGTCCCCCATCAAATCCCTTGCTTTCCTTGTCTAACACCAAATCATATTTCTCTTTAATGCCAAAATCCCTTCCTTGTGAGACAAGGTAGAGCCCTAGCCATTCTCTATATAAACAACCCCTCCAAGACATGCATCCTCTAGCTGATACACACAACTCACACGAAAATCACAACACACACAAGAAACACCCAAGCTTATTGACACAACTCTCCCTCACTCTCAATAACCGAAGATCACAAACCAAAGAACCTTCATTGCCTTGACCAAAACACATCCCGAACAGCCCTTTCACCTCATCAAAACAGCCCCCGAACCACACCATAACACCACCGAAAATCACACCCAAAATAGTAGCCAAAACATCCCAAGAATAGTAACTAAAATACAGCAGCAGAAAATAGCAAAACGGCAGCGAATCGAAGTCAAAAGCAGCAGCAAAAGACGGAGAACGATGACTCAAAATAGTAAGACAACGAACAAGAGCAGTGAACCAGTGAACCAGAAGATTTGCGGAGCATCCACCCTTCCGACAATCGTGTACCGTACATCCGAGAGGTGATTTAAACGGTTAGACCTGATGGCACTTTTCTCATTAGTTTATATTCGTCTTTTGATTGTTTATTGAATTCTATTCGCATGAGAGTCGTTTGTGGATGCATGTTGTGGCTTGAATGAAATGGAAAATGTGCCGCCTCTTGTGGTATATAGGATGGAAACCCGGACATAAATTTCATAGCCGATTCTGAATGGACGGTAGTATGATCTGTACTCGGGATACAACTCCACGTACCACTTGAGTAAACGACACATTCTTTTATTTTATGTTGCTTGGATTTATTTATTTTCGTTATTTGAATTATGCATGTTACTTTTGTATGTATGATACAATCGAGCGCATGGGCTTAGTAAGTCGGATTAAAGGTCCCCTATTTGGAGGAGTTAAAACCCTTTACCACGATGCTTTGCCGCGCCGGTTGATGTGTGTTCGGTTGAATGCAAGATAAATTCAATCGGGCATACTAAGTTTGATATGATTGTTCTTAATTCTTTGTATGCATGATTCAATCGAGCGCATGGGCTTAGTAAGTGTAATGAAAGATCCCCTATGGGGAGGGGTTAAAGCCCTTTACCACGATGCTTTGCCGCGCCGGTTGATGTGTGTTCGGTTGAATGCAAGATATGTTCAATCGGACATACTAAGTTTGATATGATTGTCTTTATCCCATTATGCATGATGTGATCGAGCGCATAGGCTTAGTAAGTACGATGAAAGGTCCTCTAATTGAAGAGGTTAAAATCATTTACCATGATGCTTTGCCGCGCCGATTAACGTATATTCGGTTGAATGTAAGATGTGTTCAATCGGGTACATGAAGTCTAAGGTTATTGCCTTTATTTTTATATGCATTGAGATAAACGCATGGGCTTAGTAAGTGCAATGAAAGGTCCTCTAATTGGAGAGGTTAAAATCCTTCACCACGATGTTTCGCCGCGCTTCATATTTCGCTATTTGCTTTTTTTATGTATGTATTACGCCATATTTTGTGCATCAGGTCTGTTCCCGTTCGAACGCGTTTTCGAATGCTATACGAATGCGAACCTTCTGTTTCCCGTTCGAACGCGTTTTACAAACGCTACTTGAACGCGCATGCATTTTGTTTCATCAGGTCTGGATCCGTTCGAACGCCTTATCAAACGCTATACGAATGCGAACCTTCTGTTTATCGTTCGAACGCGTTTACGAACGCTACACGAATGCGCACACACTGAACTAAGTATGTCTCATCATATTTCATGCACAACTGCCTTTTGGGTGATCTCCCTTGCATTATGTAGCCAATCATATTATTTGTATTCCTGCATTTATCCATTCGATGTGTTCTTGGGATGATATTCGAGCATGATTAGGTTATTAGCATGTTATTTGGTTAATATGTTCATGAGATAGTACTCAAGCATGATTAGGTTGTTCTTAGTTTTCCCTATCATATGATTGAGAAATGTTCATGAGATTGCCATGTGATGTTGCATGTTGTGATGAACTTGTTGATGTATGCATGTGAATTTAGAAGCATGATACTCTTGGAAATAAGTGTTACTTAAGCCTGGTTAAATTATTACATAAATCCTTTCATTACAAGTGGCATGAGTAAGGGACCATTCCGAACCCAACGGTTTGGGGTCTTCCCTTGCGAGGGGTGAGTGCGGCCTTAAATCTAATTTTCCCGGTTCACACCGGGTGGCGACTCCATTATTCTCCGGTTTAGTCCCCCGTGGCTACTCCGTACTCCCGACCGGGCCGCGAGCCCGGGACAGCATGCATCGCCCAGTTCCTATGTTCCCACAGTCTGGCGACTCCACTGGGGATAGAGAATCGGCCCCGAAATATTATCTTGTGATGTTTGGATTTATGTTTTAATTGACCGTGTCTATAGTGGAAAAGTGGGGGTTTAATCAAAGGCATTTTGAGGCTAGGTAATGGTTTGGTGTCTTCCTTCATTCACTACCTTTCTAGAAGGAAAAGCTGTGAAGGCACCTAGATAGCCATCTACTCGTAGCCTATTGTGATGGACTAATTTGAAGGACTCGTTGTTTATTCCTGACACCAAGCGATAAGAGCCTAAGAGGCTTGGGTATTTAAGTGAGCCTCGCTCCACCTTCCCTCTGGGGAATCTACAACGGGAAATCCATTTGACAGTTCGTCACACACCATAGCTCATTGGCACGTACCTTAGTGTATAAAAAAGGGTGCGCTCACTTGGTCGCTCGAACCCTTGAGTGGGGAGACCTAGTTGTGGGCCATCCTTCGCCGGTGAGATCCTTTGTATATACTCTTACGAACCCACCCATAGACCGGGTTTGTATGGCTAAAGTAACAATTATTTCCTTGAGTATGTGCTAGTGGACCATCCTCATTTGGATACAGTCGAACTATTGTCAGAAATGCGAACTTGCTGGGCCATTTAAACTGGGGCAAGTTCGTACCTTATGACCACTAGGCCCAAAGCTTCTGAAATGTTGATGGGCCATTCTGTAGAAATCATTGTTTTATGTTTGCATTATCTTTATTTTATGCTTGTGTTTGGGAACATCGTTGTTTGGATCCATTTGGACCATTTGTCATGGGATATGGGCTTGTTGGGCCATTTAAACTGGGACAATAACGTATTTTATGACGATTGGGCCAAAGGCTTCTAAGTGATTGATGGGCCACTTTGTGTTTGTGTTCGGAACATTACCATTTGGATTTAGTTGGGCTCCTTGCCATGGGATGTGAACTCGTTGGGCCATTTAAACTGGGACGAGTTCACTCTTATGACAGTTAGCCCAAAAGCTTCTAAAAATGATAATGGGCTGATTTATTTGAAAATTTTAATTGATTTAGTATGTTCTATATGTTACACGCATCTCATGCACCTCATGCATATATACATCATGTTAACCCATTTTGTCTTGAAAGCCATCATAGATACCCGTTGGTTAGGGAAGATGACAGACTTGTCAAAAGACCAAGCAGCCACCAAGAGTACCAGCAGAAGACCTAACCCAACGGGATATGAAACTCATTCATGCATGCATGCATACACGTAACGTATCCTGCATTCCTTTTCGTGTTTGTTCTGTTTTGTAATAACAAGTTTCAGAGAAAAAAAAAAGAGAAAGCGTCAAATACAAGCCAACCAGAAGCAGCAACAGTACAATGTCAGCAGTCTTCAGGAATGAATCACAGGGGCGAGGCCCATATCAGTATCAGTCTGGGAGCAAGGCCCATATCAGTATCAGTCTGGGGGCAAGGCCCATAACAATATCAGTTGGGGGCGAGACCCATATTAGTATCAGTCTGGGGTCGAGGCCCATATCAGTATCAGTTGGGGGCGAGGCCCACATCAGTATCAAATTGGGGCGAGGCCCATATCAGTATCAGTCTGGGGGCGAGGCCCATGTCAGTATCAGTTGGGGGCGAGACCCACATCAGTTTGAGGGCAATGCCCACATCAGCATCAATTTGGGGGCGAAGCCCATATCAGTACCAGTTTGGGACGAGGCCCACATCAGTAACAGTGTTGGGGCGAGGCCCACATCAGTTTGAGGGCAATGCCCACATCAGCATCAATCTGGGGGCGAAGCCCACATCAGTACCAGTTTGGGGTGAGGCCCACATCATTATCAGCATCAGTTTTACCGGGTATGGCACTCTGAGGGCGATGCCCACATCATCATCAGAATCAGTCTTGTCGGGTATGGCACTCTGGGGGCGAGGCCCACATGGTTCAGTATCAGTTCTGCCGGGTATGGCGCTCTGGGGGCAAGACCCACTTTAGTTCAGAATCAGTCTTGCCAGGTATGGCACTCTGGGGGGGAGGCCCATATCAGCATCACTCTGGGGGGCGAGGCCCACGTCATTATCAGAATCAGTCTTGCCAGGTATGGCACTCTGGGGGCAAAGCCCACACCTTTATCAGTATCAGTTTAGCCGGGAATGGCACTCCAGGAATGGAAACACGGTTCGGAAATGGACTATCTCTCATCAGCAACGGTTCGAAAATGGACCACTCTCATATTAGTATTGGTTCGGAAATGGACCACTCTCATATCAGTAATGGTTCGGAAATGGACCACTCTCTCATCAACAACGGTTCGAAAATGGACCACTCTCATATCAGTAACAGTTCGGAAATGGACCACTCTCATATCCGTAACGGTTCGGAAATAAACCACTCTCATATCAGTAATGGTTCGGAAATGGACCACTCTCTTATCAGCAACGGTTCGTAAATGGACCACTCTCATATCAGTAATGGATCGGAAATGGACCACTCTCTTATCAGCAACGGTTCGGAAATGGACCACTCTCATACCAGGCATGGTTCGGAAATGGACTATCTCTCATCAGCAACGGATCGGAAATGGACCATCATCTCATCATCTCGCCGAAAATGGCACTCCGAAAATGGAGCACGGTTCGAAATGGACCATTATCTCATCTCGCCAAAAATGGCACTCCGAAAATGGAGCACGGTTCGAAATGGACCATTATCACATCTCGCCGAAAATGGTACTCCGAAAATGGAGCACGGTTCGAAAATGGACCATTATCACATCTCACCGAAAAGGGCACTCCGAAAATGGAGCACGGTTCGAAATGGACCATCATCTCATCTCGCTGAAAATGGCACTCTGAAAATGGAGCACGGTTTGGAAATGGACCAAGGAAGGCCTAACCCATCGGAATATGATACATATACATGCATACATGCATACATATCACATACATGCGATGTTTGTTTTGTGTTCGCAGGTTTGTAGCGGCAAAGACCATCTCATCAAATAATGGTTCAAAAATGAGCCACATTCTCGCACAATACGGTTCGGAAATGGACCGCTACCACAATAGATGCCGAAAATGGCGCTCCAAAATGGAGCACACACAGCAAACGCCGAAAATGGCACTCCAAAATGGAGCACCCACAACAGACGCCGAAAATGGCCCTCCAAAATGGAGCACTCACAACAGATGCCGAAAATGGCGTTCCAAAATGGAGCACACAAAGCAAAGGCCGAAAATGGCGTTCTAAAATGGAACACACACAGCAAATGCCGGAAATGGCGCTCCAAAATGGAGCACACACACAAAAGATGCCGAAAATGGCGCTCTAAAAATGGAGCACGGTTCGGGAATGAACCAGGGGTCACAGCACCTCACCACCAAATCAACTCAACTCAACACATGGTAAGTCAAGTGGCAGCTGGCGAGCCAGGTAAGTGAAAATGCATTGCATAGCTTTGATAGGATTGTCACTTTTACACATTACACAAGTCCCATCAAAGTGGGGGCGACTGTAGGCACTGCATTTTTGCACATAAGTCCCTATGATGAGTCTCATTTGGAGACACTACCTTTTAAGTCACGGAGGTCACGAAAAACGGACATCGGAAGGGGAAATTCAGAATAAACAAGGTTCAATATTTTCGTTCGTGCTGCGTTCGTGTATACGTTCGAACTCCAAACAAATTGCGGGCGTTCGTGCCGCGTACGAGGAGGCGTTCGAACGGTGTCGATAATTCTGGTTTTGCTGCTAGCCTCACATTAAGCCCAATTCGCCCAAGCCTTGGCCCACACGCCCAAGCCCACTTAAAACACATATTTAACACATTGTGAAATCAAAAGAAATCTAAAAATCACATACCAAATTAAAATAAACATTAAAATCAATCAAATATTTTAATTCCTTAATTAAGATATTCACCCACCAATTACACAAGATTCCTTCCTAACTAAACAAAATCACATACTAAATTAAAAAGATGTCATGCCTAATTAAAATCAATTATAACAAATTAAAAATATTGACTTCCTAATATAAACAAATTTTGTCCCCCATCAAATCCCTTGCTTTCCTTGTCTAACACCAAATCATATCTCTCTTTAATGCCAAAATCCCTTCCTTGTGAGACAAGGTAGAGCCCTAGCCATTCTCAATATAAACAACCCCTAACCAAGACATGCATCCTCTAGCTCATACACACAACTCACACGAAAATCACAACACACATAAGAAACACCCAAGCTTGTTGACACAACTCTCCCTCACTCTCAATAACCGAAGATCACAAACCAAAGAACCTTCATTGCCTTGACCAAAACACATCCCGAACAGCCCCTTCACCTCATCAAAACAGCCCCCGAACCACACCATAACACCACCGAAAATCACACCCAAAACAGTAGCCAAAACATCCCAAGAGCAGTAACTAAAATACAGCAGCAGAACAGTAGCAAAATGGCAGCGAATCGGAGTCAAAAGCAGCAGCAAAAGACGGAGAACGACGACTCAAAACAGTAAGACAACGAACGAGAGCAGTGAACCAGTGAACCGGAAGAGTTGTGGAGCATCCACCCTTCCGACGATCGTGTACCGTACATCCGAGAGGTGATTTAAAAGGTTAGACCTGAGGGCACTTTTCTCATTAGTTTATATTCGTCTTTTGATTGTTTATTGAATTCTATTCGCATGAGAGTCGTTTGTGGATGCATGTTGTGGCTTGAATGAAATGGAAAATATGCCGCCTCTTGTGGTTTATAGGATGGAAACCCGGACATAAATTTCATAGCCGATTCCGAATAGACGGTAGTATAATCTGTACTCGGGATACAACTCCACGTACCACTTGAGTAAACGGCACATTCTTTTATTTTATGTTGCTTGGATTTATTTATTTTCGTTATTTGAATTATGCATGTTACTTTTGTATGTATGATACAATCGAGCGCATGGGCTTAGTAAGTCGGATTAAAGGTCCCCTATTTGGAGGAGTTAAAACTTTTTACCACGATATTTTGCCGCGCCGGTTGATGTGTGTTCGGTTGAATGCAAGATACATTCAATCGGGCATACTAAGTTTGATATTATTGTTCTTAATTCTTTGTATGCATGATTCAATCGAGCGCATGGGCTTAGTAAGTGCAATGAAAGATCCCCTATGGGGTGGGGTTAAAGCCCTTTACCACGATGCTTTGCCGCGCCGGTTGATGTGTGTTCGGTTGAATGCAAGATATGTTCAATCGGACATACTAAGTTTGATATGATTGTCTTTATCCTAGTATGCATGATGTCATCGAGCGCATAGGCTTAGTAAGTGCGATGAAAGGTCCTCTAATTGAAGAGGTTAAAATCCTTTACCATGATGCTTTGCCGCGCCGATTAACGTATATTCAGTTGAATGTAAGATGTGTTCAATCGGGTACATGAAGTCTAAGGTTATTGCCTTTATTTTTATATGCATTGAGATAAGCGTATGGGCTTAGTAAGTGCAATGAAAGGTCCTCTAATTGGAGAGGTTAAAATCCTTCGCCACGATGTTTCGCCGCGCTTCATATTTCGCTATTAGCTTTTTTTATGTATGTATTGCGTCACATTTTGTGCATCAGGTCTGTTCCCGTTAGAATGCTTTTTCGAATGCTATACGAACGCGAACCTTCTGTTTCCCGTTCGAACGTGTTTTACAAACGCTACTCGAACGCGCATGCATTTTGTTTTATCAGGTCTGGATCCGTCTGAAAGCGTTATCAAATGCTATACGAACGCGAACCTTCTATTTACCGTTCGAACGTGTTTACGAATGCTACACGAACGCGCACACACTGAACTAAGTCTGTCTCATCATATTTCATGCACAACTGCCTTTTGGGTGATCTCCCTTGCATTATGTAGCCAATCATATTATTTGTATTCCTGCATTTATCCATTCGATGTGTTCTTGGGATGATATTCGAGCATGATTAGGTTATTAGCATGTTATTTGGTTAATATGTTCATGAGATAGTACTCAAGCATGATTAGGTTGTTCTTAGTTTTCCCTATCATATGATTGAGAAATGTTCATGAGATTGCCATGTGATGTTGCATGTTGTGATGAACTTGTTGATGTATGCATGTGAATTTAGAAGCATGATACTCTTGGAAATAAGTGTTACTTAAGCCTGGTTAATTTATTACATAAATCCTTTCATTACAAGTGGCATGAGTAAGGGACCATTCCGAACCCAACAGTTTGAGGTCTTCCCTTGCGAGGGGTGAGTGCGGCCTTAAATCTCATTTTCCCGGTTCACACCGGGTGGCGACTCCATTATTCTCCGGTTTAGTCCCCCGTGGCTACTCCGTACTCCCAACCGGGCCGCGAGCCCGGGACAGCATGCGTCGCCCAGTTCCTGTGTTCCCACACGGGGTCTATAAATAGAGCTCGAGGTTTCAGTTTTAGATGTATCTTCCTCTCTGAATTCTCTGATGTAAATAGGGAGTTTTCTATCTAGTTTATTTTAATTTCAGTTTTGTATTTAATTTTAATTACGTTCTGTAATAATAATAATTTACTTTCTTTACTTTTTCAGTTTTTACTATTGAACATGAGGAGGTAACTTCCCCCTGCTATGGTGAAAGGTTAAAACTTTTATACTGCTATTTAGATTAATCTATCTTAAATATAATATATTCACTATTTAAAATTTGACTTAATGAGGATACCGCTATATTGGTCGGTTGGTAATTCATTTTAAACTGGTTTAAACCTGACTAAGCAAGGATACTGCCAGATTGGTTGGTTGGTAATTAAATATTCTTACCGCCTATATGGCAGGTTCATAGACAAATTTTGATACCGCCTTTATGACTGGTCAAACTTAATTTGACTTAATCAGGTTACCGCCTATATGGCTGGTTGGTAAAATCATCACAAGTTAATATATTATATTAATGGAGATATCTAAATTAGTTGTGATAAAAGTGGATCCTTTTACTCTAGCATTTTCTTTTATTGTAATTTTCTTTTTTTACTTTACCGCAATTACTTTTCAGCATTTTTACTTTATGTCTTTTACTTTTATGTTTTTACTAGCCCTAGTTATGTGTCGTAACTAAGTTAATTATCTGGGGTTGTGATGAATTTTAATATCACCAGTTTATAAGGGGTTATTTTATAATTTGGGTAATTTAAAGGTTTACTTATTAAGTCTTAAGCTTAATGCGTCTTGTTAATTGGCCAATAATAAGATTTATCTGGTAAATCTAAAATGAACTTGACAAATGAGTTTTAGGTTTCAGCCTTAGACTTAATAGCCCACGATCTTCCTTGATGACAGATAACCCTTTAATAGATTTCCTTACAGGATATACATTTACCTGTCGGGCGGGGGTAACCATAATTGTAACTTAAACTTAATGAATCCAGATAATTTGGTTGACATAGACTTATGGTTCAATTGGGTTAAACTGGGTATTTGCTTCTGACCATCGACAAAGGCTTTCGCATAATTTAGTGTTCCAGGTTAGTAAACCGATATATTACACAAACATGAAATAACCACTTTATCTTTTAAAAGATATTAGAAAGATTCACAACCCTAGATAGTTTCCTAATATTGAATTTTCTTAAACCTACTTTCGTGTAATTTTCTTTACTTGTTTTTAAATTTAAAAATCATCACCATTTCGAATCAATCAATCAACCTGTTAGATACTAGTAATCATTTGACCTCATAAAATTAATAGATTATGTATTAAGTCCTTGTGGGATCGATACTTTTTATACTACTTGAACGATACATGCGCTTGCATTATACACGTGTGATTACGCACCGGTCAAGTTTTTGGCGTTGTTGCCAGTGACTTATTTATCTTTCGCTATTAGTTTTGGGGTTAAATACATTACTTGTATCTAATTTCTTTTTACTTATTGTTTTTATTTTCTTGTGTTTCAGGTTCTCAGAAACTACATGAGACGAACCAGAAGCTTTGAACTCCGACCGCTTGACCGAGAAATTGAAATAACCATCAGACAGTTGAGAAGGGAAAGACGAGAAGGCCAAGAAGCAATTATCAACATGGAACCTGAAACTTTGGAGGTTGCACCACCAATACCCATTCGAGACAGAACCATTCCGGTGGTCGACGGCTTCATTTCCTGTATTGTACTTCCTCTTTTACCAGCAAATGCGTTTGACATCAAAACATGCATTCAGATGATTCAACAATCAGTGCAGTTTGGGGGGAAAGCAACTGAAGATCCTAATATCCACATCAGCAACTTTCTGGAAGTTTGCGGCACTTTTAATTACAACCTGAGAAGCTGAAGAAGCAATGAGACTGCGGGTTTTTCCATACTCCTTGAAGGACAGAGCTAAAGCTTGGCTAAATTCACTACCAGCAGGTTCCATCACAACTTGGAACACTTTAGCCACTAAATTTCTTGCAAAGTACTTTCCACCAGCCAGAACTGGAAAGCCGAGGAATGACATCACATCCTTTGTACAACAAGACTCGGAAACTCTCTACGAAGCTTGGGAAAGGTTCAAAGATTTGCTCCGGAAATGTCCTCACCATGAGATTCCAAAATGGCTTCAAGTCCAAACTTTCTATAATGGACTTTCTGGACTGATGAGAACCACAATCGATGCTGCTGTTGGAGGAGTTTTAATGGCAAAATGAGAAGATCAAGCCTGGGACCTAATCGAAGAAATGGCCAACAACAATTCCTTGTGGCCAACAAAAAGGAGCATGATCCAAAGAATTGCAGGAATTTATGAAGTTGGAGCCAATACAGCAGTCAACGCCAAGCTGGATCAGATATGCAAATTCATGGAGACTCTTACCACTGGATCCACATGTTCAACATATGGAGGAGCACCAGAACCAAACCAACTTGAAGAGACGGTGAATTATGTCAACAATTTTAACAGACAGGGGAACAATCCATATTCCAACACCTACAACCCATGGTGGAGGAATCATCCCAATTTTTCATGGAGCAACAATTCAGGGCAAAAGAACAATCCACCACCTGGATTCCAACAGCAGAACTATCCACCACGTGGATTCCAGCAACATAACAAAGGCCAGGAGCAGGCAAATGAACCAGGAATAGCAGAAGTGCTGGCTCAGTTAAAAAAGTACGATTCTATGTTTCAGAGCCAATCTGCTTCCATCAAAGCACTGGAGAATCAAATCGAACAACTGGCCAATGCTCAGAGTTACAGACCGCCAGGTAATCTTCCCAGCAACACAGAAACAAATCCAAGGAACCGAGGGAAGGAGCAATGTCAAGCCATCACCTTGAAAAGCAGTACTGAAATCAACAAAGATGTTGGAATCAAGCCAACAATTGAGGAAGTTCCAAAAGATGCAGTTCCACATATGGAGGAAAAATAAGCAAAGGAAAAAGATCAGATCACTCTACCTCCACCTTTTCCACAGCGACTTCAGAAAAACAAGCTGGACAAGCAATTTGCTCGATTCCTGGAGGTGTTCAAAAAGCTGCATATCAACATTCCATTCGCAGAAGCCTTAGAAGAAATGCCCAGCTACGTCAAATTCATGAAAGACATTCTTTCACAAAAATTGAGATTGGGAGATTACGAGAAAGTAGCATTGACGGAAGAATGCAGTGTAATCATTCAGAGGAAACTTCCCCCGAAGTTGAAAGATCCTGGCAGTTTCACTGTCCCATGCACCATTGGAGAACACTATATCGGTAAGGCTTTATGTGACTTAGGTGCAAGTGTTAATTTAATGCTTTTTTTCTATTTACAAGAAACTGCAAATTGGAGAAGTAATGCCTACCTCAGTCTCACTACAACTTGTTGATCGAACGCTCGCATTTCCAAGAGGTGTTGTTGAAGATGTGTTAGTCAAAGTCGACAAACTCATTCTTCCAGCAGATTTCATTATCCTTGACATGGAAGAAGACAAAGATATACCTATCATCCTTGGAAGACCATTCTTGGCGACATGACGAACTGTTATTGATGTACAAAAAGGAGAACTGACCATGAAAGTTCAAGACCAAGAAGTTACCTTTAATTTTTTCAAAGCCATGAAATTCTCGAGCGATGAAAAAGAAGAAGAATGTTTCAGAATTGATGTTGTTGATAGTATCGTTCAGGATACTGATACAACTCCCACAGACAAACTTGAAGCTTGCATCACCAACATGACTGACAACGAGCTAGATGCTGAAATCCTGGAATGTATCAACTACCTTGACAAACCATTCCGATTCAAATCGACACCACAAGTGGAAAGTCTGGAACTTCCAAAGAAAGATCGAATCAAGCCTTTGATTGAAGAACCACCACAGCTGGAGCTGAAGTTACTTCTGAGCCATCTCAGGTATGCATTTCTTGGAAACTCTACTGAATTACATGTTATTATTTCTTCTTCACTAACATTGGAGCATGAAGAAAAGTTGCTGAAAGTGTTACGAGAACACAAGAGAGCCATTGGCTGGACTATAGCAGATATTCGAGGCATTAGTCCATAATTTTGCATGCACAAGATTCTGATGAATGATGAATACAAACCCACAGTGGATCATCAACGGAGACTCAATCCAATCATGAAGGAGGTCATAAAGAAAGAAATCATCAAATGGTTGGATGGTGCATCATTTACCCCATCTCAGACAGCATTTGGGTGAGTCCTATGCAGTGTGTTCCACAGAAAGGAGGAATCATTGTAGTCACAAATGAAAAGAACGAGCTAATTCCAACAAGAACAGTGACTGGATGGAGAGTATGCATGGACCGAAAACTGAACAAAGCCATGAGAAAGTACCATTTTCCGCTGCCATTCATTGATCAAATGTTGGACAGACTGGCGGGACATGAGTTCTATTGCTTTCTGGACTGATATTCAGGGTACAATCAGATTGCTATCGCCCCAAAAGATTAGGAGAAAACCACATTTACATATCCCTATAGTACTTTTGCTTTCCGCAGGATGCCATTTGGATTATGTAATGCACCCACCACATTTCAGCATTGCATGATGGCCATCTTCTCAGACAAGCTGGAGCAGAGTATGGAGGTATTCATGGATGATTTTTCTGTGTTTGGAGACTCTTTTGACCACTGCTTACAAAATTTGGAATGGGTGTTACAAAGATGTGAAGATACCAACCTGGTACTCAACTGGGAGAAATGCCACTTCATGGTGCAGGAAGGCATTGTTCTTGGACACCGGATCTCACAAAAGGGAATCGAGGTAGACAAAGCAAAGATTGAAACAATTGAAAAAATACCTCCGCCAATATCAGTAAAAGGGATTCGGAGCTTTCTCGGACATGCATGTTTTTAGAGGAGATTTATCAAAGACTTTTCGAAGATTGCTAAACCTCTGTGCAATCTTCTGGAGAAGGATGTGCCTTTCAAATTCACCAAAGAATGCCAGAAAGCTTTTGAGATCTTAAAACAAAAGCTGATTTCTGCCCCCATCATTGTAGCACCAGACTGGACTCTTCCATTTGAAGTGATGTGTGATGCTGTGATTTTGCTATAGGTGCAGTTTTAGGACAACGCAAAACAAAGATTTTCCACACATTTACTACTCCAGCAGAACTTTGAATGAAGCTCAACTCAACTACACAACCATCGAAAAGGAGTTGCTCGCAGTTGTGTATGCTTTTGAAAAATTCTGCTCCTATCTGCTGGGTCCCAAAGTGATGGTCTACACAGATCATTCAGCAATTAAATACTTGATCACGAAAAAAGATGCCAAACCCATATTAATCCATTGGATACTTCTTCTGCAAGAATTTGACGTGGAAATTTGAGATAGGAAATGGACAGAGAATCAGGTGGCAGATCATCTATCGAGGCTTGAGATTGGAGAAACAGTTGGAAAAGAACTAACAATCAAAGAAACTTTTCCAAATGAACAGCTGTTTGCCATGAAACAACAGGATGTCCCTTGGTATGCTGACTATGTCAACTTCATTGTATCCGGAAAATGGCCGTTGGAGTGGACAACTCAGTAAAGGAAGAAATTCTTCAAAGAAGTCAAGCACTATGTCTGGGATGAGCCGTACTTGTTCAAAAGTTGTGCTGATCAATTATTGAGACGGTGTGTTCCACATGAGGAGGTCAACAGTGTTTTGTAACACTGTCATTCATCACCATATGGTGGACACTTCAGCGGAAACAAAACTGCAGCCAAAGTCCTACAATCAGGTTTGTTCTAGCCCACTCTTTTTAAAGATGCTTATCTTTTTACTCTTCAATGTGACAGGTGCCAGAGAACGGGGAATATTTCCTGGAGAAATGAAGGACCTTTGCAAAACATTTTGGAAGTGGAGATATTCGATGTGTGGGGTATTGATTTTATGGGACCCTTTGTTCCATCATTCGGAAACCTGTACATCTTTGTTGCTGTAGACTACGTCTCCAAATAGGTCGAAGCAATTGCACTGCCATCAAATGATTCAAAAGTGGTGATCAAATTCCAGAAAAAAAAAACATTTTCACTTGGTTCGGAACACCTCGGGCAATTATCAGTGATGGTGGCTCATATTTCTGCAACAGATACTTTGATGCACTCCTATCCAAATACAGAATTACTCACAAGGTTGCCACTGCTTATCATCCACAGTCAAATGGATAGGTTGAAGTTTCAAACAGAGAAATCAAAAGAATCTTAGAGAGAACCGTTGGATTAACAAGGAGGGACTGGTCAACTAAATTGGATGACACATTATGGGCCTATCGAACAACTTACAAGACACCCATTGGTATGTCCCCATATCGTATGGTGTTTGGGAAAGCATGCCATCTGCCAGTTGAGCTTGAACACAAGGCGTATTGGGCACTGAAGAAGTTGAATCTTGATTCACAAGCTGTAAGAGAGAAACGACTTCACCAACTCAACGAATTGGAGGAATTTCGCTTACAGGCTTATGAGAATGCCAGATTGTACAAAGAAAAGACCAAGAAATGGCATGATCAAAAAATAGTGCACAGACAGTTAGAACCAAGGCAGCAGATGTTGTTGTACAACTCAAGGTTGAAACTTTTCCCTGGAAAGTTGAAATCAAGGTGGTTGTTTGGACCAAAATTGGGCCAAGGATAAAACCGTCTTTTACCTTAAAGCCCAAATAGTATACAAAGCCCGAAAATAAAGACTAGGCCCAAAAGATTTCTGTATTATTGTATTACAATTAAGTCATAAGCTTAAATACAAAACCCCCTAATTATATCAACTACTCTTCTCCTACTTTGCCCGACACAAAACTTATTCCCACCTGCTCAGACTTTCTATCAAATGCATAAGGCACGTGGTGGGACTTACGCCAGCTGCCAATGATGATAATTTTCATCTATAAATAGGAACTAAATTCGAGAAATAAGGGCAGAGCTTCACTTCTTTCATCCAAGTCTGATACATTTTATTCAGATATTGGTTCTATTTCCCATTTCTAAAAGCATTGTCATCGCCCTCACGGCCATCCAAATAAAGTTGAGGCGAGTAATAAACCTCAACTTCACTTTTTTACATATTTACTGATCATTTCATACTACTGACTTGGGCGTCGGAGTGTCCCCGGTACCTACCACACCGGTGGGCAGTCTACTCCCATTCATTCTTCTTTGTTTTGCAGGATCGCTAGTGCCCCCAATTTACAAATTCTGATTGTGGACCTCGGCCGAATTCCAGCATCCAAAATTGGCGCCCACCGTGGGGCCCTAGCGATAATTTGCAGACGAAGATTTTGTATTCTACCAACACTCACAGCTTAGTCACTCATGGCTTCAAGCAATGAACATACACCTGATCCAGTGGCATTACAACTGGCCATGCTACAGGAAAGATTGAAAGCTTTGGAAGAGGAAAATCTAACCATACGTAATTCCAACACGAACCTTCAGAAACAGTTGGAGTTAGTTTCATCACCATCCCGGCATCATGATATCTCAGATCAGCCCAATAACCGTATCACTCTAGCTAATCTCTTGGGAGCATTTACGAAACAACAGATAACATTCCATCAAATGATGAGGATCAGAGGGACCTGCCAAATTCTCCAATCAACCAAGCTCAACAAGTTGCCATCGCTATGAGAAAGGAAATGAAGGAATTTAAAGAAGCGATTATGTCCAGCCTACCAGGAGTGAAACTACCAATAAAGAAGAGCGGAGCTGGAACCATTTCTGACACCCCCTTCACAGAAAACATCACATCCGTTGAGTTACCACAGAAGTTCAGCCCACCAGACATGAAACTATATGATGGATCCACTGACCCAGACGACCATGTCATCCATTACAAATACAAAATGATGTCAACTGGCTTAGCTCCTCTTCAATGGGAAGCAGGTATGTGCAGAGGATTTGGAGAAACTTTGGGAGGCCCTGCCCTTACGTGGTTCATCAACCTACCATACAGATCAATCAAGTCCTATCAACAGTTAGCAGACAAGTTTATGGAGCATTTCGCCAGCTCTTGCAAACTTGAAAAAACTACTGACGACCTTAGTACCATCAAGCAACGGAGGGGAGAATCCTTGCGAAGCTACGTAGCCCGCTTCAACAAGGAGAGGATAACAATTCTAGATCTACATCAGCCGACAACTGTGGAAGCTTTCAGAAACGGGTTACTTTGTGATAGCGGACTCTATAAAAAGTTAACCAAATTTCGATGCTACACGATGGACCAGGCCATGGCACGAGCTCAAGTCGAAATCAGATGGGAATAAGACAAGAGGAATAAAAGGAAAGATAATTCCTCCAATGTGCAGAATGAGAGAACGCCTCATACTTCCAAACGACATAAAGAATTTGCAAGAATAATACCTAGGCATCATTCAGAGAAGAAGAGTCACCCAAGGAAAGAACATCAGCCCCTCCGAAAGGACTTTGATCGGAGACCTCTGCCATACAAAGCACAGGAAAGAGTTCTGGTAGAAAAGCCAAGACTCCCAGATTACAATTTTTCTATTTCTCCAGGAGAATTAGTTTTGGTACTAAAAAAGATTGGAAATGAAGTAAGATGGCCTCCACGCAACAGAGAAAGCTTCAAAAAGAAAGACACAAGTAAATGGTGTGAATTCCATCTAGACTACGGCCATACAACGGCTGAATGTGTGGCATTAAGATTAGAAGTCCTCGAGCTGCTGAACAAGGGGTTTCTAAGGGATTTACTTACAGAAAAAGGGAAAGCTACCTTCGCTCAGAGAAGTGAGAGGAATGGACATGAAGAGGCACCAATTCCACCTCCACCAATCGACAACACAGTGAATTTCATTTCAGGAGGATCGGAGATCAGTGGAGTTTCATATTCAGCGGCCAAACGACATGCCAGGGCTATCATGTCAAACACTCATCATTCCACAGTATCTATAGAGAAAAAGTTTACAAACCTAATGATGGAGTTTCCAGACGACAGCAATTCCGGAAGTATGAACCCTCATCATGATGCTTTAGTGATCTCCCTACATGTGGTGAATTTTATGGTGGTCAAGCGGATTCTGGTAGATACGGGATCTTCAGCCAACATCATCTTTGCAACCGCCTTAGCGGATATGGGAGCTGAACTGGGAAGTTAACAAACGAACAACGGTGTTAATCGGATTCAGTGGTGAGCAAAATTTACTTTGGGAGAAATAAGTCTTCCAGTTACGC
Organism: Zanthoxylum bungeanum; assembly: GCA_019454045.1. Taxonomy (NCBI): domain Eukaryota; kingdom Viridiplantae; phylum Streptophyta; class Magnoliopsida; order Sapindales; family Rutaceae; genus Zanthoxylum; species Zanthoxylum bungeanum. The sequence continues at coordinate 60,711 of SKCR01044572.1, read as the reverse complement.
AGGAGGAATCAACCAAATGACTACTTTCCTAGTCCTGGATTGTCCTTCAGCCTACAATCTTATCATCGGTAGGCCATGGATTCATGAAATGAGGGCTGTGTCATCCACTTATCATCAAACTCTAAAGTTTCCTACGAAGTGGGGGGTTCAGGAAATAAGGGGTGACAGGACTGCCTCGAGAGGATGCTACCAGACAACAATGAAAGCTAAGATCCATTCAGCATAGCAATTACAGAGCGGACCTCATTCTTTGGAGCCTACACTTCCAAGTATTGAAGAATTGGATGAGGTCCAAATTCATTCAGAACATACAAATCACAAAACTCAAATAGGCGCAAATCTGGATTCTAAGCTTCGAGCAGACTTGAGTGAATTTCTACGAAAACAACACGACCGATTCGCATGGTCGCATGAAGACATGACAGAGATTGACCCTGGGTTGATCACCCATCAACTCCACGTAGATCCAGACTACCCTCTTGTCCGGCAAAAAAGAAGGAAGTTCGCCCCAGAGATGAATCAGATCATTGATGAAGAAGTCCAGAAATTGTTGCAAAATGGTGCCATTAAAGAAGTGCAGTTCCCAGACTGGTTAGCCAATGTGGTGGTAGTACGAAAGAAAAATGGAAAGTGGAGAGTTTGTATTGACTTCACAGAACTGAACAAAGCATGCTCGAAGGATTCTTTCCCATTTCCACATATCGATCAAATGGTTGATGCTACAGCCGGACATGAATTGTTAAGTTTCATGGATGCATATTCTGGGTACAACCAAATCCTTATGCATTCAGACGACCAAGAGAAGACAGCCTTTGTGACCAATAAAGGAATTTTTTGTTACAAAGTAATGCCCTTCGGCCTCAAAAATGCGGGAGCTACGTATCAAAGAATGTTCAACAAGATGTTCTCTCAACAGATTGGGAAAACAATGGAAGTTTATGTAGACGACATGCTGGTGAAATCTTCGAGATCTGATCAGCATCTGCAGCACTTGGGAGAAGCATTCAACATAATGAATAAGTATAGGATGAAGTTGAACCCAACAAAATGTGCATTTGGAGTAGCCTCTGGGAAGTTCTTGGGATATGTTGTCACGCGACGAGGCATTGAAGCAAATCCTGATCAAATCAAATCCATACTTGAATTCCCTCCCCTACCTGCCAAAAGATGTCATGCGGCTAGCAGGAAGAATTGCAGCTTTAAACAGATTCATCTCCAAGTCCACAGACAAGAGTTTTATGTTCTTCTCAGCCATTAAGAAAGCAAAAAACTTTGAATGGACTCCAGCCTGTGAAGAAACTCTTAAAGAACTCAAGCGGTACTTAACGTCACCACCATTGTTGTCAAAACCACTCGACAACGAAAGGCTTTTCCTGTACTTAGGAGTCTCAGATCAAGCTGTGAACGCTGTCTTGATCAGAGAAGAAAACAGCACCCAACTTCCAGTCTACTACGTAAGCAAGGCATTGCTCGATGCGGAATCACGTTACTCACATTTGGAAAAACTAGTTATTGGCTTTGGTAATGTCAGCAAGGAAGCTACGACCCTACTTTCAAGGACACCCGATCACAGTTTATTCAGAGTATCCCCTAAGGAGCATTCTTCATAAGCCGGAGTTGTCTGGAAGATTTACAAAATGGGCGGTCGAATTGGAGAACACGACATCACTTACCAGCCCAGAACATCAATCAAATCTCAAGCGTTGGCTGACTTTGTTACTGACTTCAGTCTCAATCAGAAGGTTTCGATAGATGTAGAAGTCATTTCAATCCAGACCACATCACTTTGGAAGCTTGCAGTCGACGATTCCAGCAATAAGAAAGGATGCGGTCTTGGAGTGGTGATCACTACTCCTGATGGAGAATACTACGTCAAGCAATCAAATGTGGCTTCAAGGTTACAAATAATGAGGCAGAGTATGAGGCATTGATAGCAGGAATCAGTTTGGCTAAAGAACTTGGAGCAAGTAGAATATAAGTGATATCAGACTCTCAACTGATAGTCAACCAACTCCAAGGTTCATATCAAGCACGAGATCCTCCAATGTCATCCTACTTAATGAAAGTGAAAGAAATCCAGTCGACATTTGAAGAATTACTATACCCAAGTTCCGAGAAGCGAGAATACTCAAGCAGACGCATTGGCTACCCTTGGATCGACGATGCATGGGGATAAACCACAATCCATTCTGGTAGTGTATTTGAATTGGCCAGCAATTTGGAAAGAGAGCAAGGAGATCACCACCATCACATCAAACGACTCATGGATGATGCCACTCATGAAATATCTGCAAGATGGACTACTTCCAGAAGACAAAACTGAAGCAAGAAAGATTCAGAGACAGGCAGCAAGATTTACCATATTCAACGGACAGTTATTGAAAAGGTCATTCTCTGGACCCTACTTAAAATGTCTTACTCATGATCAAGCACAATATGTATTGTCATAATTACATGAAGGAGGAATGTGGAAAATCATTCTGGAGGACGTAGCCTCGCTTTACGCGCCCATCGACTGGGTATTATTGGCTAACTATGAGAATTGATTCAGCTAATTATACGAAGCAAGAGAATGTGAGAAGTGTCAAAGGTTCGCCCCGATTTCACATCTCCTCCTGAGAAATTAAATCCCACTCTCTCCCCGTGGGCCATTCATGAAATGGGGAATGGATATTGTGGGAAAGCTACCAAACGCCCCTGGACAACGAGTCTACATGCTGGCTTTAACGGATTACTTTTCAAAGTGGATTGAGCCACGACTCTTTCGCCAAGATACGGATAGAGAAGTTCAATCATTTGTCTGGAAGAAATTCATATGTCGATTCGGCATTCCCAAAGAGATTGTGACTGATAATGGTTCACAATTTATCAGCAATCATTTCCAAGACTTCTGTAAAACTTGGGGGATCAAATTAAGTTTTTAACCCCTCGATTCCCACAAGCTAATGTCATCAAGCCGAGTCTTCCAACAAGACAAATTTAAACACTCTCTAAAGAAAAGATTAGAAAAAGCAAAATGAGCCTGGGTGGATGAACTACCTGGAGTCTTATGGTCCTATAGGACGACTATCCGTTCCTCCACAGGAGAAACTCCTTTCTCTCTGGCATTTGGGACAGAAGCGTGGGGTGATACCAATGAAGAAACCATGCCATCTCCCGTTACCAATGCTCAGCGATGATGCGAATCAACAACTTATGAATTTGAACCTGGAAACAATTGATGAATTGAGGGATCGTGCATCCATCGACTAGCGGCGCATCGAAAAAAGAATGACCAGAGATTTCAACAAAAATGTCAAAAGCAGAACATTCAAGGGAAGGGGATTGGGTACTACGAAGAGTGTTTCAAATACAAAAGAAATTGGAGATGGAAAGTTGGGCCAAATTGGGAGGGCCATACGTCATCACAAGAGTTGTTGGACACAGAGCCTACAAATTACAAACAACCGAGGGGAGACAAATTCACAACAGTTGGAATGCAATTCACCTTAAGCGATTTTACCGGTAATTTATGCGTGCATTTATTTAAATTTGAAGGTTCAAAGTGGTTTACTACTTTATGTATTGCGATTCGACTTAATAACAGGACCCGTTTGAAATATTATCCCAAAATATCATTAAGTCATTAAATTGTTCTACAAAAGGCGATAACAAAAAGTTAAAATTACAAAGAAATTAAATTTCCGGAGTAGCTTCTTCCGGAATACGTTCAGCCAACAACTTCAGACGCATGAATTTCTTGAACTTGTCTAGTCGGCTCAACCTCCATTCGACTAAGTTCTTCATTCTTCTTGTCCATCTCTTGAACTCCAGCCGCTTCCTTGGCGTCAGTTATTTCTTTCTCAGCCACTTTAGAGTCGACTTCTTCACCTTTCTCTTCCTCATCACCCTCGTTGGAAGAAGAAATTCCTGCCAGTAATCGATCATACTCTTGAATCCATTTCTCTGGTTCCCAAGCTGCGGTATTCCCTTCAAGGAAATCCTTCATCAGATTACTTCGTTCTTTCATCATAGATTCGAGAGCAATCCCTTCAAGTTGCTCAAGTAACTCACCATTTCTCCTTCGTCACATTTTCAAATGCATCCTTATAACTTCCAATTGTAACCTCTGAAGTTTCCCTCTCCATCTTAAGAGTAGCCTTCACCTCCTTCAACTCCTTCTCCAATTCTTCATTCCTTTTTACAAACGACTTCATTTGGACCATCTCCTTTTTCATTGCTGCAAATGATTTTTCCATTTCTCTTTGCTTCCTGAGATTTGATTCGACATACCGTTGCATGAACAAGTTACACTCCATTGCCTGAAAAAAGCATTCGATTAGAATCCATTCAACAAATTATAATAAAAAACTTTTATTTACTTTCTTACTTGGTAATTTAGAGCCGCAGCCTTCTTCATTGACTCGACGGGGCCTATTTTGGATAGCCTTTGCTCATCCTCTTCCAGCAGAAGCTTCTTGATAAAAGGGTCAAGGCTTGATGGGTCAGAAATTACAGTCGACCCTGATGGAATCCTGACAATTAATTGTCAATGTCCTCACTTTCAACCGCTTTTCTTTTTCCCCCTTTGACAATGATTTCAGTCGACTGCCCTTTAGCCTTGGGAGTTCCAGTCGACACAACCTGTTGTAATTCAGGAACCTCCACCTCTGGCTCCTTTATCTTAAGCTTCCTAGCCTTCTTTCGGATTTTTAATTCATCAATTGATGCTACCTTTATTGGTCTCGACATCATGTCCTCTGCGCATAAAATTTCTTTTGGAGTTAAAGTCTTTATAAGCAACACCTTTCCGTATAAAGCTCGAATCGACCAAGTACAGTAGATGACTTCCAATACGTGTTTACAAAGTGCCAAAGGGGTAGATGTACCTTTGATTCGAAGATTTCTTTCCAAACTAATGTTGCCCTTAATCTCTTCTCTACCAAGACTATTCTCCAATCTCTTTGTTCGACGGGAAGGGCAAGAAGAGCTTTAGTATTGGATAAAATTTGAGGAGTTTTGTCGAATAAACTGTTTCGAAATGGACCTGCAAAACAAACAATCCACACATTAGCGTCAAACGACAACAACATTGATAAGTTATCAATAATAGAAGAAACTGATACTCACTAAATACACTCCAATATTCTGAGACACGACCCATTCCTGTCGACCCAAAGATACCTCATTCCTCACAAAGAAATAATCCGACTGCCAATTACCCCTATCATTCGTTGGAAGCCCCATTACTATTTGTTCTCTCTTACGACGAAGATACAAAATATACCTCCCTTTTTCAGTTAAGTGCTCCTTTAGGTAGTATGAGTATACTACATCCTTCACCTCAAAGAAACCCCTTGTTCAAATGCTAAGCATTCAATCAAAATAAAATCCTCCAAGCGTTCGGCATCAGCTTGTGAATGAGCGATCCATAATAATCCAAAACTTCCCAAGCTAACCTCAGAATGGGGAATCTAAGCCCATTAGAAAACGGCACTACATAGAATCCAATCCACCCAGGAATTTTATAGTCAATTCTTTCAGTCGGCATGGGTACTCTCAACTCCATGGATCTAGGAAATCTGTATTACTCATAATTTCCATCAGCATACCAGCCGTCATTCGACTAGCTGGGTTCTTGGTTAGCAAGTTGGTTGGCTCACTTGTGCTAACTGCTCCACTAAACTCCCCACTGCTGCCCAATGATCTTATAGAATTGCATGTACAAGGAATTTCACGCGACAAAACGGTAACAGGTCCCTCCTCAGGAAATTCTTGACGCGACCAGTCCCTAATAATTTTTCTTCAGTAGATTCACTCGACGATACTTCTACAAATTTATCAATCTGCTCACCTAAACTTTCTAAAGATTCTCCACTCGACATATTCTACTCGACAAGTTTACAAACAAATAATTTCTAAGATTTAGGTTTCTTAAGGATCAAATTCTACTCACCTCTCCAAACACAAATCCACCAAATAGCGTATGATTCAAAAGATCAAACAACCTAATTTAGCTAAGAACAGTTTGAAGCTACTCTATGAATATTCAAAGGAAAAGAAAAACGCGAGAAAGTTTTGAAGAGTACCTTGAAGCCTTGAAGTTTTTCTCCCAACTTGTTGATCTTGTGAATGGAGCAAATGAACCCATCAAGCCACTCTTATACTACAACTTTTGGCGGTTCTTTTCCCGCCAAAAGACTCCTCGTTATTCGCCTTAGGTTTTGCTCCATTAAATGACACGTGGAAGATCTAGGAGATGTAAAATATTTCGTCGAAAAGAATGGTGAATTACATTCAGGAATATTACAACTTGACATCACTTGCTCTCAGCAACATCAACAAAATTCTATTCACAACCGCCTTCACCATTTGACACGACATCATTAGATATAAAAAACACATACAATTTTGTCGTTCGACACAATATCACGTCAGAGGCAAGTACAAAGGTTGCTTTCATTCAGGAAAAAAAAATAGGCAAACCCCGGTGCAAGCCTCATAATCACTCGACACATGACAAATATATTAAATACTATGCATTCGACACATTGAGAATAACAAATAGGAATGAACTCCTGAACCATCATTCGGTTCAGTCGACCAAGGGACATCCCCATGATTCATGTTGAGTCAAGTGGAACTCCTGAACCAGCATTCGGTTCAGTCGACCAAGGGACATCCCTATGATTCATGTTGAGTCAAGTGGAACTCCTGAACCAGCATTCTGTTCAGTCGACCAAGGGACATCCCAATGATTCATGTTGAGTCAAGTGGAACTCCTGTACCAGCATTCGGTTCAGTCGACCAAGGGACATCCCCATGACTCATGTGGAGTCAAGTGGAACTCCTGAACCAGCATTCGGTTCAGTCGACCAAGGGACATCCCCATGACTCATGTGGAGTCAAGTGGAACTCCTGAACCAGAATTCGGTTCAGTCGACTAAGGGACATCCCCATGACTCATGTGGAGTCAAGTGTAACTCCTGAACCTATATTTGGTTCAGTCGACCAGGGACATTCCCCATGACTCTTGTCGAGTCAAGTGTATCTCCTGAACCAACTTTCGGTTCAGTCGACCAAGGGACAACCCCATGACTCTTGTTGAGTCAAGTGTAACTCCTGAACCTATATTGGCTTCAGTCGACCAAGGGACATCCCCATGATTCATGTTGAGTCAAGTGGAACTCCTGAACCAGCATTCGGTTCAGTCGACCAAGGGACATCCCCATGACTCTTGTTGAGTCAAGTGTAACTCCTAAACCTACATTGGATTCAGTCGACCAAGGGACATCCCCATGATTCATGTTGAGTCAAGTGGAACTCCTAAACCAGCATTCGGTTCAGTCGACCAAGGGACATCCCCATGACTCATGTGGAGTCAAGTGGAACTCCTGAACCAGCATTCGGTTCAGTCGACCAAGGGACATCCCCATGACTCATGTGGAGTCAAGTGGAACTCCTGAACCAGTATTCGGTTCAGTCGACCAAGGGACATCCCCATGACTCATGTGGAGTCAAGTGTAACTCCTGAACCTACATTTGGTTCAGTCGACCAAGGGACATTCTCCATGACTCTTGTCGAGTCAAGTGTATCTCATGAACCAACTTTCGGTTCAGTCGACCAAGGGACAATCCCCATGACTCTTGTTGAGTCAAGAGTACTCCTGAACCAACTTCCAGTTCAGTCGACGAAGGGACATTCCCCATAACTCTTGTCGAGTCAAATGGAACTCCTGAACCTACATTAGGTTCAGTCGCCAAGGGACATTCCCCATTACTCTTGTCGAGTCAAATGGGACTCCTGAACCTACATTCGGTTCAGTCGACCAATGGACATTCCCCATGACTCTTGTCGAGTCAAATAGAACTCCTGAACCATCATTCGGTTCAGTCGACCAAAGGACATTCCCCATGACTCTTGTCGAGTCAAGTGTATCTCCTGAACCAACTTCCAGTTCAGTCGACCAAGGGACATTCCCCATGACTCTTGTCGAGTCAAGTAGAACTCCTGAACCAGCATTCGGTTCAGTCGACCAAGGAACATTCCCCATGAGTCAAGTCGAATCAAAGTCTAGGACTAAAACTTCTTCTGGCCAGATGACGCATGCGATATATTCCAGAACCCACGTTTTGCACATACTCTTATAAAAGGTGATACATTCTTATCACATGCTTTTATGATCAATGTCATACGACGTAAAAGTATATACTCTCTAAGACAAAAACTTTTTGACTTAAAGAGTAAGGGACGAACTGTTTGGACCAAAATTGGGCCAAGGATAAAACCGTCTTTTACTTTAAAGCTCAAATATATACAAAGCCCGAAAATAAAGACTAGGCCTAAAAGATTTCTGTATTATTGTATTACAATTAAGTCATAAGCTTAAATACAAAACCCCATAATTATATCAACTACTCTTCTCCTACTTTGCCCGACACAAAACTTATTCCCACCTTGCTCAGACTTTCTATCAAATGCATAAGGCATGTGGTGGGACTTACGCCAGCTGCCAAGGATGATAATTTTCATCTATAAATAGGAACGAAATTCGAGAAATAAGGGCAGAGCTTCACTTCTTTCATCCAAGTCTGATACATTTTATTTAGATACTGGTTCTATTTCCCATTTCTAAAAGCATTTGTCATCGCCCTCACAGCCATCCAAATAAAGTTGAGGCAGTAATAAACCTCAACTTCACTTTTTTACATATTTACTGATCATTTCATACTACTGACTTGGGCGTCGGAGTGTCCCCGGTACCTACCACACCGGTGGACAGTCTACTCCCATTCATTCTTCTTTGTTTTGCTGGATCGCTAGTGCCCCCAATTTACAAATTCTGATTGTGGACCTCGGCCGAATTCCAGCATCCATAGTGGTCAAGTCCTTTTGTGATCACTCAGGTTTTACCTTATGGAGCTGTTGAGTTACTGGATCCCAACACTAATGAAACATTCAAGGTTAACAGTCAGCGTGTCAAACACTACTGGGAGAATCATTTGAGCGACAAAAAGAAAGTGTCACACTTTCAGATCCAGCCTAACATTCGAGAAGTCACGTCTAGCTGACGACGTTAAACTTAGCGCTCGCAGGGAGGCAACCCATGCAATTTGTGTATATATTGTGATCTGGTATGATTTATTTTTGTGTGTTTAATTTTTGCAGGTAAAGTCATTTCACGATGGAAGAAGCTCTCGCAAATCTTCACAAGCAATTTCCTTCTCTCCCTCAAAAATCTCTAATGAAAGTTTACAAAGCTCGCTTGGAACGGATGAGATTACTAACGATCCATGGTGTTCCTAATGACATTCGTTGGGTAATTGAAGCACGGGTCCGATTGGCAGGTGAGTCTTCTGACTCTTTTATTTCACATATGTCTGGTTTTGGAAGAAGCACCTATGTAAAGAAACGTAGAGCTAAGCAAATGGGTGTTTGTTACAAATGTGCATGCTGGAATTGCAATACTCGTTGTCGTTCTTTAGGAATGATGTCTGATAATCGCGAAGACAAAATTAAATTCATTAGGGATGGCTTGAGTAAGGAGTCTGTAGATAATATATCTTCGACTCTGAGACGCATTCCAGTGGATATGTTCATATAGCCATTCGCAAATTACATACACAATTTCAAAAAGAAATACAACAATTAAGTCTCGGGAATCTGACTCAAAAAGACCCTGTTTGCCAATTTATAAGAAAATTGGATGGGAAGCTTGTCTCTGACACATAGAAGTCAATCAAGCTGTAGATTATTGTAAATATTATATCTCTTTGTCTTTTCCTAATAATTGTAATTTGTTTTGTTGTTTTCTTTTATTTGCACCGACATGATCCATACCTTTTTGACTATCACGATTTATTTTACTGTTAACTAATAATTGTCATTTGGCAGGTACTAGTGCTATTATTTTAACTCACCCTTTTTCAGGTGTTATAAATTCAACTCATCATTACACTTTTGAAGACATCCAGAGTAAAACATGGAAGCCACTTCAAGAAGACGAGTTGAAAACATCTGTGTGTTTTGCGGTACTAGTGTTGGAGTTAAACCACAATACGTAGAGGCAGTCATGAATTGGGTCGAGTCTTAGCTGCAAGGAATATGCACTTAGTATATGGCGGTGGCAATCTTGATGATGCCCGGAGAAATGGGTTCGTGTCAAAACCTTTAAAAGAACTCATCTTCAATGCCAGAACTGCTCCAAATCTAATTGACCAAATCTTAGCCTATGAACCACAAATTGACCCTATCCTTTCAAAGATAAATTGGTCTGATGACGATCGTGGTAAGAGGCATCGGATTAATCTGGATCTTAACCTTTAAATTTTCGTGTAGAATTTCAGTTAACCAGGTACTATCTTCTAAACGCTTCATCTACTGTTTAAGACATTGGGGATAATGTCTCATTTAGGTTTGGGGGAGAGAATTAGTTGATCGATATCTTGTTTTTAGTTGTGTGTTGTTTTTATTTTTAGTCCAAAATTTTTCGAAAAATACAAAAAAATTGAAAAATTTTCAAAAAAATTACAAAAATATTTTGTGTTTTTGTTTTTATTTTGACTAAAAATGTGAAATTGGTAAGAGATAGCTGTGTAAGGAGTTTCCACTCCTAAGACGTATCTCAAACCTACTTCGGAACAAGTTAATTTTTGTTTATTTCCTTTTGCATTATTTAATTTGTGAATTCTCCATAATACTGACTAAAATGGATCTTCATATGCTCAGTTGGCAGTTATTATCAACATACATGGTAACATACGGACATGAGCTAAAATTGAAAAGTTTGTAATATTCAGTGCTCTAGTTTAATTGGAGGAAGCATCTCAAAAAGTGATGGAGTAAAAAAAAAACACATCTGAGATCCGAGTTATTAAGTCTATAAGGGTGTTTTAACACCTAGTGCCCTAAAGCCAACTGGTTTGGGAGTCACTGGCCCAAAGCTCACTACATGGATCAAGGATGTTGCAAAAATATATATATATGAAGTCTGAGTAATTAAGTCCGTAGGGGTGTCTTAACACCTGGTGCCCTAAAGCCAACTGGTTTGGGAGCCACCGACCCAACACTCGCTACATAGATGGAAGATATTGTATATAAATAAAAAAAATTCAAAAATAAAAAAAAATCAGAAAAATCAGAAAAATTATTCTATTACTACAAAAAGGTGTGAATTCTGATAAAACTTTAGGACAAAAATATTACTATCTTATCAACTGCACTTGTGACTATTGTGGGCAAAAATGAGTTGTTTAATATTTTATTGGCTGTGTGTATGGAGAATGGTAAATATAATCGGAGAATTTACTTATTCAGTAATTTAGAAAGAAAGAAAACAACTAGTAACTTGGATTAGAAGTTTCACCTGATTAGTCACTAATTTCTTATTCTATTTTCTCTTGTCTTTTTACTTTTATGTGCATTAGTTTTACTATCTTTTTACTTTTGTAAAATGTTTGTGGGTATCATTGTTGTAAACCCTCACGAGACTACAACTCGTCCACTAGGGACAACTAGAGGTTTTAAGGCTTGTTGCATATCCTAAATGCAACCGTGATCCCTACGAAAGTGTCTTAGTTAAATTTTATTTTAAAGATGTTTATGTTATTTTATTCCGTGTTTTGCTCGAGGACTAGCAAAATGTTAGGTTTGAGGGTGTGATGAGTGGTAAATGTATCACTATTTCCCACTCATTTGACCTAATATTTTGTATAGTTTCTTGAGTTTTGTGAATATTTTGATGTGTTTTGTGTTATTTTGTAGATAAATAAAGTTTCAGGACTCTCTGGAGGTGATTTGGGGCCAAAATAGTGAAAAACAGACAAAAGGGCATTTTCATAATTTTGCGCGTCGCGACGCGTAAGTTTTTGGCGTCGCGACGCCTAACATGCGCATGAGCTGCTAACGTGTGCCTGGTGTACAAGTCAGAATCTGTGAAGTTTGACTTTGCTAACGTGCGCCGTGCCACGTGTCACCATCGCAGCCGATCTGCTAACGTGCGTCGTGCCATGTGTCATCATCCTATGGTGCCGACAATCGCCATCGCCACGTGTCGCCACGTGCTAGCCACATCATCGCCATGTCAGTAGAAGACCGAGTCAACGTACCATGTCACTGCCACGTCATCATCAGCCAATCACGAAGTGCCACATGTCGCAATCCTACGGTGCCGACAATCACTTTCGCCACATGTCGCCACGTCAGTGCCACGTCAGCATAATCATTGAGTTGCCAGCCGTCTTGCCACGTGTCACCTTATCACCTTATCCGAGATGCCACGTGTCAGATAAGAATCTGAAGCCGACGAACCAGAAGCTGACATGTGTCGCGTCACGACGCGCGAGTCCTACCGGGGTCTATAAATAGAGCTCGAGGTTTTAGTTTTAGATGTACCTTCCTTTCTGAATTCTCTGATGTAAATAGAGAGTTTTCTATCTAGTTTATTTTAATTTCAGTTTTGTATTTAATTTTAATTACGTTCTGTAATAATAATAATTTACTTTTTTTACTTTTTCAGTTTTTACTATTCAACATGAGGAGGTAACTTCCCCCTGCTAGGGTGAAAGGTAAAACTTTTATTACTGCTATTTAGATTAATCTCCCTTAAATATAATATATTCACTATTTAAAATTTGACTTAATGAGGATACCGCTATATTGGTCGGTTGGTAATTCATTTTAAACTGGTTTAAACCTGACTAAGTAATGATACCGCTAGATTGGTCGGTTGGTAATTAAATATTCTTACCGCCTATATGGCAGGTTCATGGACAAATTTTGATACCGCCTTTATGACTGGTCAAACTTAATTTGACTTAATCAGGTTACCGCCTATATGGCTGGTTGGTAAAATCATCACAAGTAATATATTATATTAATGAAGATATCTAAATTAATAGTGATAAAAGTGGATCCTTTTACTCTAGCATTTTCTTTTATTGTAATTTTCTTTTTTTTACTTTACCGGAATTACTTTTCAACATTTTTATTTTATGTCTTTTACTTTTAAGTTTTTACTAGCCCTAGTTATGTGTCGTAACTAAGTTAGTTATCTGGGGTTGTGATGAATTTTAATATCACCGGTTTATAAGGGGTTATTTTATAGTTTGGGTAATTTAAAGGTTTACTTATTAAGTCTTAAGCTTAATGCGTCTTGTTAATTGGCCCATAATAAGATTGATCTGGTAAATCTAAAATAAACTTGACAAATGAATTTTAGGTTTCAGCCTTAGACTTAATAGCCCACGATCTTCCTTGAGGATAGATAACCCTTTAATAGATTTCCTTACAGGATAGACATATACCTGTCGGGAGGGGGTAACCATAATTGGAACTTAAACTTAATGAATCCAGATAATTTGATTGACATAGACATATGGTTCAATTGGGTTAAACTGGGTATTTGCATCTGACCATCGACAGAGGCTTTCGCATAATTTAGTGTTCCAGGTTAGTAAATCGATATATTACACAAACATGAAATAACAATTTCATCTTTTAAAAGATATTAGAAAGATTCACAACCCTAGATAGTTTCCTAATATTGAATTTTCTTAAACCTACTTTCGTGTAATTTTATTTACTTGTTTTTAAATTTAAAAATCATCACCATTTCGAATCAATCAATCAACCTGTTAGATACTAGTAATCATTTGACCTCATAAAATTAATAGATTAGGTATTAAGTCCTCGTGGGATCGATACTTTTTATAGTACTTGAACGATACGTGCGCTTGCGTTATACGCGTGTGATTACGCACCGGTCAGTCCTCTGGGTGTCTCCTCCTCAGGCAATCTTCTCTTCTTCCTCCATTAACACAAACTTCATTGCTTGTTCCAAAGCCGTGACATAATCCAATATCTCTTGGATCCTCAGGTGGGACCATAATCTCCCGACCCTGAGAGCTCCCTTAAAACTTTCCAATGCCTCTGGGGACTCATACGTCCCAACCTCTAAAACCAGGCCGTGATACCTATCGACAAAGCTCTTTAAAGACTCGTCGTCTCATTGTTTCATCAATCTCAATGACCCCATCGTCTTCCTTAGTACACACAGCCCTTTGAAATGCCGAACAAAATATCTCCTCAACTGCTCGAAGCTGTTGACACCCCCCGGGGTCAAATTCCTGAACCATAGGCTGGATGACCCACCCAAGGTCAAAGGAAACACCTTGCAGATGGCGTCTCCGACCATTTCTCGAATTTCCATCAATAAAACGAACTTCTCAATATGAGACTTGGGGTCCGAGCCGCCTTTATAAATATCCATGGTGGGTATGGTGAATCTCCTTGGAAATTTCATCGCCATAATTTTCTTTGTGAAAGGGTACGTTGTCCCCATGTCGTGGTCACCCCTTGATCGGTTTTTCATAATTTCCTCTCATTTCCTCATCTTCTTCTGAAATCAGCTCTTCATCTGGCTCTCGGAGCTGCCATACTCTCAACCTTGGGCTTTCGGGTGTCTTCCACCCCGGGCACAGTGTCCTCCGTAACTGGGGACTTCATTCCCTTCCCCCAGATATCGTCCTAAGTCGCTCTCCGTGAAGCATGGGCTGTTGTTGGAGGATTCCGAAGTTCGCATGCCTTCCTCTTTTTCCCACAGCTCTCCCATTGGCATGGCTCCGACAATGACTACAGATCTCACCCAACAGGTATTTATCTTCCTATTATCGTCATCTCCATCTGCTCCATCGATCTTTTTTCCCTTTATTATCTCTTATTTTCTTAGGTCGAGGCCCACTGCCCCTCTTTCACCATCTTTCTCTTCTAACTTATCTAACTTCTCCATCATAACCTTCATGAAGGCTTGGGTTGATTTTCTCTCCTTCCATGTTTGTTTCTTTTCTTTTCGTGCATCTTCTCTCTCATTTCGTATGGTTTCTTCCATTTTTTTCATCCACTCCATCGTCGAAGCCTCTAAAGATCTATGGTTCTTATTTCCTGCCATTGTCTCAACATGTTTAGTGCTTTTAGTACTGGTCCCCACAAAAAGTGCCAACTGTTGACGGCTGATTTTCATTCCAGGGGCAAATCGATAAACTTGCTTCTCGAATAATCTTCCATCAACTGTGAATTTTTTTAGTTTGGGGACCAAAGGCAAAGTTAGCAAAAAGATGAGAAAACACACACAATAGACACATGGTTTAACGTGATTCGGCAGAATGGATCCAACCTACATCCACAGGCACAAAGGAAAAGAAAGTTTTTATAACGTGGTCGGGTATGATCGACCTGCCTATCTCTCGAGCTCGGCTGACCGACCTTTTACAAACTCACTTTTACACTTAAGCTTTTATCTCTCTATCTTACAAGTAAATGCCTGAGTAAAATTTTCTAACCCCTTACAATGAACTCTCAATCCTTTTACATACTAGGGCATATTACACTATTACAATATCTCTGTGACGTCAGCCATGTGAATTTACCATCAATGCGATGGCTCTTTTCCCCAACTGCTCTGCCGAAAGTAACTCTGCCACCTGACATCTCTTTAAACCAATATATTATATCCTCTGCTACACGTTACCTCCAACATGTAATCTGTCATGTCAGACCTCTTTGAAAGATACAAGTTCTTATGTAGAGTTAACGTCATTTGATCCTGATCATACCAATATTACCATTTCGGCATGCCCTACCCGGTCGGGATATAGAAGCAACAACTGTCCTGACCTACTGAGCCACCAGGCCAGGTCAACATTCACGAACACCTTGGGCCGGCCTTCACAAATACTCACACTGTCGAATCTGATATCTTCTCATCAGGTCGGGCCGTTAGTGATGGTCCACCTCGGGTCGGCCGTCGCAGATACTCACACTGCCGATTTTGATATCTTCTCATCAGGTCGAACCGGGCATGAAACGCAAACAAGTCTAGTCTTTTTATTGGGTCGGACGCCTCTGCTACATGGGTTTGAGCCCCTTATCTAGGAAGTGAAAACCTCTTTTATACCCTTCCTTGAGGTTCTGACTTCTTGGGGACCGAAAACCACCATTAACATGGTGTCCAAAATATTTAATGGATTGACATTGTATTAGTTCTCATATTTTAACATGTAAATGAAACTAATGAAATTAATTATTGGGTGTTCATTTTAAAATAATGATAAAAGAAGAAGAATTTCGAGCCTCATACTTTTGTCCCATTATTTGAGATGCAACGATGACTATCGATGTAATATCATGGGTTTTTCGGAATAGTACGGGAAAGTTTTCGAATTAAAGTGAAAGATTTGGAAAGGGATAGTATTCAAAAATTAGACTTAATGTGTTGGAAATAAGTGGGAATATTTTTAAGTGAAATTTCGTCACAATTGAAAACGCGTGGTTTCGAGAACCGGATACGTGATTCATGTTCTCATCGTTCTACGCATTAAAGATTCTTGTTTTGGCTACAAAACTTTCGAACAAATTCTGATTGAGCTGATTCTTGAACCATCAAACTTTTTTTTTCCGAAACGAACAACTTTCATGTTGAACACTTTTTGAAATTCTCACATAAAGGGCCTCAATTTTGGGAATTACTGAAATAGTCCATGAAGAATGACGAAAGTACAAATTCGTAGGGGCTTAGTGGTAATTTTTGAAAATTTTCTTTATAAACCGATAAGTTTATAGAAATTCCAAAATTCTTATAATTTCCTTAAATCCCCAATTCGACCCCCACAGCCCCATTTCACGTTTTGGGATTCAGTTGGTCACGCCGGCCACTGCCGGCCAGCGTGACCAGCCAGGGGGTACGCCAGCCACCCCCATCTTATGGTGGCCGGCGGCAGCCCCCAGATCACCGGCACCAACGAGAATGAAGAGGAATATGCGTAGAAATATGTTAGTCGATCCCAGCCCCTCGCTTCATTTCACAACCCGAACCACCCGCCAAATCGAAGCTCTCAGAGAGTATTACAAGTTGGTAGTGACATATTTTCTGTTCCGTGCACGATTGGATGTGAATCGAGAGAAGAAGATTCAGATGAATAGTGACCCATAATGAACAGTAACTCTGATTGGAATTTCATCGATTCCAGCGTGTTCGTGGGTGTAGGCACTGCATTTTTACATATAAGTCCCGATGATGAGCCTCGTACGGAGGCACTACCCTTTAAGTTGCCGAAGTCGCGGGAAACGGACGTCGGAAGGGAAAATTCAGAAATTGATACCTTGTTGGACTTAATTCGTTTGCTTAGCTTTGGGTTCGCTCGTTTGATCTCTGTTTTAAAATTCATCCTAAGCCACACACATAAGCCCACACACCACCAACCACACGCCCAAGCCCACCAACTAGCCATCCTACACGCCCATTAAATCACATCCAAAAATATTCAAACACATTAAACACATGTTAAAATCCAATTAAATCACATGCCTAAACTAAATGAAATCAAATCAAATCCCATAAATTCCTTTCCTAAACTAAAACAAATCACCTCCCTAAATTAGAGAGATCATTTCCTTATAGCACACTAATTAAAAGATATCTTCCATAATTACATGAGTCATTCCCTTCCCGTACAAGGAAAGCCCTAACTTTCTCCTATAAAAAGACACCCAAACCAAACCCTTGGACCTCCCTAGCTCATCCACGACAATACAAAAGGTAATAGCCTAGCATCCACAAAGACACAAACTTAAACACTCGGCAAACCCGATCTCTCTCCTCTGAAACCCTAAACTGCTCACGCCTTCATCCATCTCCTCTCTCATGCACGCCTTCACCAAAATAAAGGAGAAACCATAAACTAAAAATCATGGGACGACCTCTCTCCTGCTCCCCCTCTCTTCTACCAAATGCACAGCTCACGTCAAAACCCCATGCAGCCGATACATGCAGCCAATAGTCCATAAACCCTCAATAAGCCTTCAACGCACCAGCCCTCCACTAAAGCAGCCACCGACCAAATCACAAACCGTAAAAATTCAAGACACACGCAGCAATAAGCCCTCTCATCTCTCAACCGACTGAATCAACAAGAATAATAACCCTAAACCAAAAATCACATGAACTAACCAACAAGAAGCCACAAAAAGCCAAAGTCTGCCCACTCACAAAGTCACCATTCTCAAGCCTCACAATCTTCACACACACAGCCACAAATAACAAACGCATTGGCCCTTCACGTGAACCACACCAGGCCACTCACCACTAACCTAAAGACACTCGGCCACTAAAACCACACTCAGCCCCTCACAAACGACCAAGACAGCAGCCTTAATGCCCCTCCAATAGCCGTGACACACACACACTCAAAAGCTACAAACACACACCTGACCGATAATAATAAACAGCGCAAGCAGTACCATCCTCACCGTGAAATAGCCCACACAAAGACAACAATAAACAATCCCTAAAATTACCCAAAAAATAGTCCCTAAAATCACCCAAAGACACTCCAAAACAACCCCATAAACCATTGCAAAATAGTCTGGAAAATAACCAAAACCAATCCCCCAAAGCAGTGAAGAAATCACCCGAAAAAAGTCCCCGAACACCCCTAAAAAACGACCATAAATAGCAGTAAAAACAGAGAAAACAGCAGCCCAAAACAACGAGGCAACGAAGGAAAATAGTGAACCAGTGAACCGGAGGAGTTACGGAGCATTAACACTTCCGATGGCCGGGTAACGCACTTCCAAGAGGCGACTTAAAAGGTAAGACCTGAGGGCATTCTTTTATTTATTCTCGTTCATCTTTTTTAATTATTTATTAGTAATTGTTCGCATGCGTATTATTGATTCATGTATGTTGTGGCCATGGGATGAATGATTTTGTGCTATCTCTCGTGGTATATCGGATGGAAACCTAGACGTAAATTCCGTAGCCGCATCCGAATGGACGGTAGTGCGGTCTAAACTTGGGATACAACTCCACGTACCACTTGAGAAACGCACATATTTTGTTTCATCTAATCTTGTGTTTATTCATTGTTTATTTGAAATAGTATGTTATTTTTATGCATGATTCAGTTATTTCTTTCGCACTAGGAGCTTAATTATATCTCTTCAATGTTTATGTTTAGAGAATAGATTATTTATTTATGTTTCCGTATTTATCAATTTAATGTGTCCATGAGATTGTGTGATTGCCGTTATTTCGACTTACTTTTATGCATGCAAACTTAGATAGGTTGTATGCGAACTTAGATGTAGGTTATTCTTGCGTATGTATGTTGCGTAGACTCGATTATATTATTACATAAATCCGTTCATTACAAGTGGCATAAGTAAGGGACCATTTTGAACCCAACGGTTTGAGGTCTTCCCTTGCGAGGGGTGAGTGCGGCCTTAAATCATTTTCCCAGTTCACACCGGGTGGCGACTCTTTTATTCTCCGGTTTAGTCCCCTGCGGGCTACTCCGTACTCCCGACCGGGCCACGAGCCTGGAACAGCGTCGCCGATTTTTATGTCCTACAGTCTGGCGACTCCACTGGGGATAGAGAATCAGCCTCGAAATAATGCCTTGTAATGTTTGTGATTATTTTTTTAGTTAACCGTGTCTACAGTGGGTTTAAGGGGTTTAATCAAAGGCACTATTAGAGCTAGGTAATGGTTTGATGTCTTCCTTATTCACTACCTTTCTATAAGGAAAAGCTGTGAAGGCACCTAGATAATCATTTACTCGAAGCTACCGTGATGGACTAATTTGGAGGACCTATTGTTTATTCCTGTCACAAGGCGATAAGAGCCTAAGAGGCTTGGGTATTTAAGAGAGTCTACTTCACCCTCCCTTTGGGGAATCTTCAATAAGAAATCCATTTGACAGTCAGTCATGTATCATCACTCGTTGGCACGTACCTTAGCGTATAAAAAAGGTGCGCTCACTTGGTCGCTCGAACCCTTGAGTGGGGAGACCTAGTTGTGGGCAATCCTTCGCCAGCAAGAGCCTTTGTCTACACTCCCATAAACCCACATGTGAACCTTAGTCGTATGACCAATAGAAACCATCCATTTATGCTTACGTTTGGGACTATCATCATTTGTATTCAGTTGGACCTTTCCTCATGGGCTGTGAACTTGTTGGGCCATTTAAACTGGGACGAGTTCGTGTCTTATGACAATTGGGCCAAAAGCTTCTAAAATGACGATTGGGCCAAAAGCTTCTACAATGCCGATGGGCCACTTTGTGTTTGGGCCCCCTATCATTTGAAGTTGTTTAGCCACGTTATCACAAAAGTGTAAACCTGTTGGGCCTTTTGCAACTGGGATAAGTTTTCACCACGCAATAATGTGATTGAATGCTTTAAAATGATAATAGGCCAACTTGTATCAAAACCTTGATGGGCTTAGAAGATCCAAACATGATCCAAATATGTCAGAAGCATGAATCCGATATCTGTTTTGATAACCACATGCATATTATATCGCATACATCGCACGCATCTCATGCATCTCATGCATACACGCATCATGTTAACCATGTGTCTTAAAAGCCATTATAGATATCCGTTGGGTTAGAGAAGGAAGAAAGATTTGTCAAGATGAGTTTAACAAACATGGATATTAGGGAAAAGGAAACCCAGGAATAGAAAATTTCACGGCAAGGATAGAAAGACCATTGTAAAAACAAAAAATGAAAAAAAAATGAAAAAAAAAAATTTGATTTTTTTTGTTTTAGTCCTTAATAGTCTGGCATAAGTCCAATGATGAAATCGTTTGCTTTAGGGTGAAATCTTAGAAACGATAAACTCTTGATGTGCTTTTATTTGATACTTTGAGTAATTGATCTCTGTTAGACTCGTAAGCACTTGATTATGGTTCTTAGCAGTGAAAACCTGAGTAGTTAGCAAAGTGACTAGTTGAAGAAATTATAGGTCGGTGAATGACCGTTTGCCTAAATGTCTATCCTGATTTGCTTGTGTTATGATATGTGGTATGGTTGAAAATAAAAGAAAAGTCTCTGAGAAAAAAAAAATAAACCACTTATAACCGATAAGCATGAAGCTACCCATGGGCGAGTATTAGGACCACCATGAAGAGAAATGCTACCTTAAAGGGTATGTGTGTTGAAAAAAAAAAAAAAAAAAAAAAAGAAAAAAAGAAAAAAAGAAGAAGTTCAAAATGAAAAGAAAAAAGAAAGAGACAAAAGAGAAGAAAACCATACCACATTGAGCACAGAAAAGCAACTGCAGGCATAATTGAGACATCTAGGTTGGTTTGACCCATCGATCCCATTTTTTTTTTACGAAATTATTGAGTTGGCTTACCTGGGGATGAATCTGCAAAGGAACCTTTGCACACACACACTTTGAGTCTGGCTTAGATCATTTATTCAAAGACTTGGATTTGAGTTGCATCGAGTGTTTTGAAGGTTCTCTGGTTTCATTACTGAGCATTCTTTGAGGACAATGATATGTATAACTATTGGGACTATTTGGTAGCCTGTAACATAGTATGATGATATGGAGTGACACATCATGTAGTCCACCTTGACCTAGTGCAAACAGTAGAGAGCAGAAAGTTAAGCCAAGTCTGGGGGCGACTAGTCTACCGCCCCGCGAATAAGGAGAAATCGGGTCATGAGACAAAAGAAAACTGAGCAATCACCAGAGTAGAATTGACAGAAGGAAACTGTAAGCAGGCCTAGGGGGCGACCAAAGACAGTTATAGGCAAAGGACACCGAGGAGCACAAGGAAGACCTAACCCATCAGAATAGGAAACACATCTATGCATACATACATACATACACGTCACATGCACGCAATTTTTGTCTTGTTTTTGTTCGCAGGTTTTGAAGAAAAGGAAAAAGCAGCAAATACAAGCAGTTTCAGGAATGAATCCCAGGGTCGAGGCCCACTTTATCAGCAGTTTCGGGAATGAATCCCAGGGTCGAGGCCCACATCATCAACTCAGATTGGGAATGAATCCCGGGGGTCGCAGTACCTCACCACCAGATCAACTCAGTTCGAAGCAACATGCAAGTTAGGCGGCAGCTGGCAAACCAGGTAAGTGAAAATGCATTGCATAACTTTGATAGGATTGTCATTGTCACACACTGCACAAGTCCCATCAAAGTGGGGGCGACTGTAGGCACTGCATTTTTACATATAAGTCCCAATGATGAGCCTCGTACGGAGGCACTACCCTTTAAGTTACGGAAGTCGCGAGAAACGGACGTCGGAAGGGAAAATTCAGAAATTGATACCTTGTTGGACTTAATTCGTTTGCTTAGCTTCGGGTTCGCTCATTGGATCTCTGTTTTAAAATTCATCCTTGGCCCAAAGCCCCTTCAACCTACACTAAGCCACACACCTAAGCCCGCACGCCCAAGCCCACCAACTAGCCATCCTACTAGCCTCCAAGCCATTAAATCACATCCAAAAATATTCAAACACATTAAACACATGTTTATTGATTCATGTATGTTGTGGCCATGGGATGAATGATTTTGTGCTATCTCTCGTGGTATATCGGATGGAAACCCAGACGTAAATTCCATAGCTCCATCCGAATGGACGGTAGTGCGGTCTGAACTTGGGATACAACTCCACGTACCACTTGAGAAACACACATATTTCTTTTCATCTAATCTTGTGTTTATTCATTGTTTATTTGAAATAGTATGTTATTTTTATGCATGATTCAGTTATATCTTTCGCACTAGAAGCTTAATTATATCTCTTCAATGTTTTTGTTTAGACAATAGATTATTTATTTATGTTTCTGTATTTATCAATTTAATGTGTCCATGAGATTGTGTGCTTGCCGTTATTTCGACTTACTTTTATGCATGCAAACTTAGATAGGTTGTATGCGAACTTAGATGTAGGTTATTCTTGTGTATGTATGTTGCGTAGACTCGGTTATATTATTACATAAATCCGTTCATTACAAGTGGCATAAGTAAGGGACCATTTCGAACCCAACAATTTGAGGTCTTCCCTTGCGAGGGGTGAGTGCGGCCTTAAATCATTTTCCCAGTTCACACTGGGTGGCGACTCATTTATTCTCCGATTTAGTCCCCCGCGGGCTACTCCGTACTCCCGACCAGGCCGTGAGCCTGGAACAGCGTCGCCGATTTTTATGTCCTACAGTGGGATCGTTTGGAGTCCGTATATGACCTCAAAATCTCAATAAGACCTCCCGATATAAATCCTTAATTTTCAAGTTTATAGTTAAATATTCGGATGTATCCCGTAGCTTCGTAGAATAGAGTATTGATATAAATTGAATTATTTGAGTATTAGTATATTGAATATGTTTATTTGGTAGAATCTGAGTGAAATGGAATGAATTAAATCGATCCGATAGATTATGCCAATTTTTGGTAAAAGTGGGTTTTCCGTGTATTAGTATGTTTTTATCGTAATGATGGATATGAGTCATATGTGATGAAAATATAGTGTTTAGGTAAATTCGGGTAGGTTCAGAGTGTTCGGGACCCTTCCATAGCGTTTGCGGAAATATTTTCGGATGATTTTTCAAAAACACGTAAACCGAGAATTTAGGTAAACTAGTGGCTTGGAATAGTTTGTGATGGTGTTTTAAGGTTACTGAAACTGAAAGTACTGAAAACGGACTTGATTTGGTTGTTCCTGAAAGTTTTGGGATTTTGACGTGGTTTAGTTGAGAACTCCGTAAATCGCGATTCTGACAACATTTCGCCATTTGTTTTGACAGATATGACTAAAACCTATAGTGCTTGCGAAGTCAGGTAAGTAACTCATGCGATGAGAGCTTAATTTCTGATTTCGTGTCTTGATTATACATATATATATATATATATATTATATGATTGATATGTTAGGTTAAACAAAAGATAATTAAGAAGTAGTTTGAGAAGCAGTTCAAGGTTATGTGTAGTTAAGTGAAACAACCATCGCAGGTATGGATTTTGTTATTATCATGATATGAAGTAAGATGTTTAATGATATTAATGTCTGTATACATGTATTGATGTGTTTGAAGTGAAATATTTGATAAGCCTAATATCTGTGTATGTATAAATCTACGTAAAGGGGTAACGATATGAAAATGTATAAGTGTACGAGCATGTATTCGTATATGCACATGATGTTAAGATGTGTATAGGATGGATATGTCCATCTGGTTAAGTCACTATGTCAAATGTTCTTAGATAGAGATTCTGAAAGGAATATTTTAGATCGATAAAAGAAAAGCTATGAGAACTATTAAAGACATGACATTTGAATTTTGTAACAAGATGTATAATCATATGTTTGAAACATATACTTGTATGTGAGTGTTTGAATCATGTTTTGTAATGTTTGTTATGGATGTGCTTGTGTATGAGAAGTCGTGCGATGAGTTTGGTGTGCCGTGATATGTTTGTATGTTTAATCGGTTGATGTTCTCGTGGTGTAGTAGTCGAGCTACTTAGGAATCCATTCAGATAAATTCATCTCATACCTATTCTAAAATAGGTAATGAGTCACGTACGAGCATCGTGTGTGTAAGCCATATTGTATGTATGTGTATGACAGAACTCGCAATATGTATGGAATAGTGTATGCTTATATGAAATGAATGAATTTGAAAGCCAAAGTAAGTGTTAGATGTTATAAAGTATGTTTGTTAAGTTGTATAGGTGTGTATGTATATGTCTAAACTTGGGAATTATTTTTACATGTAAGAGAGGTGTGCCACGGTATGTGTAAATGTATATGAATCCTGAATGTTAAACCATTGAAGAAGATTGCATTGAGTTAAAAGAGTTTGTTTCAAAATGAAGAAAGTTTGTTTAACTTGTCGAGTTTACGACATTTCAAATATGGATATTTGTGATGAATGATAGATATATGACTTTATGTTTCACATGATTGAAGTGAGATTGATGTTAATGATATACTCTATGATATTTGAGCTTTGATTTGTATACTTTGAACGTTAGCTATGAGATTGACACACTTGTAGACATGTTAATATGAAAACTTGACATGGGTTAAAAATAATGGATAATAATAAGTTAATAATTCCAAACTTATAACAATTTACTAATTTGGTTAATCTGTTGATATGTTTGACTTGTTTGCTGTAATACTAGCATGGTTACTTACTGAGTTTTTAAAACCCACACCAAACCAGTTTGCTAGTTTTGCAGGTTGGCTTCTAGGTAGGTCAACCACTTCAGCCTTGGATGTTATGCACGAGACGCGGATCACCCAAGCGGCAGTCACCCTCGCAAGTATCCTGGAAGAAATTTAGTAGTTTAAAAAGTTAAAATTTTTTGTTAAAATTTTATTTGTCGTGTTGAGCACATTGTTTGTAATATTGAGTAAATATTTTGATTTCTTATGATGTTGATAGATGATGTGGGCACGGAGCCCTTAGGTTGTGATTTTGATGAGTTTTGTGTGGACCTGAGGTCCTTTTATTGGTTTGATGTTTTCTTATATTCTATTTGATGCTGGACTGTGATCTAGGTTGTCCAGTTTTAGGATACATCATGCCGAATTTTTGATAAATTCAGAGGCTTATGGAGATGGGGTCAATCCTCTCTCCTGTCAGTAGCATCCTACCTCTGGCGAGGTGTTACAATCCAGACGAGTTTAGAATGATAAATTCTTTTATTTTCTTAGAATCATAGACTCTGAGATTAGAATTATAATTAAAAAATTGAATTTTATTATAAAAGAAAAAAAATAGTAGAGAATAAAATAGGCTTTATTATTTTCGAATGAATAAAAATTACAATTTATAAGGAGAATTTATGGAAAATCATTTTCCCTAAGAAATGTGGGATAAAACTACAAGTTGAAATATTAAAGTGAGAGACCACATAATTTACAACACTCCTCCTTAGGACTTATCACTTTAATTTTATACTAATTATCTAACCTAATATTGCCTCATTGAAACCTTACTAGTAAAACCTAGTGGAACAAAACCCGGTCGAAAGAAAAAAGTACAATGTATTTTATCTAACTGTAGTTTATCATGTCAATTAATACGCTCCCCATGATGAAACGTTCCCCTTAAAAGATATCATCAGGAAAACTTACTAAGTCGAGGCATACCAATACTTTGTATAAGCTTCTCAAATGTTGATATCGGTAAAGCTTTCGTAAATAAGTCTACAAAGTTATCAGTAGAACGTATTTGCTTGGCATCAATTTGCTTGCTCTACTAAAGCTCATGAGTGTAGAAGAATTTAGGTGAGATATGCTTGGTTCTGTCTCAGTTAATGTACTCTCCTCTAATTTGTGCAATACATATAATATTATCTTCATATATCACTGTTGGAATATTTATAACAGAGTTTAAGTTGCATGTGTTCTGAATATGATGAATAAGTGACCTTTACCATATACATTCTCTGTTTACTTGTCTGTGAAAGTATTTTATGAGGGTCATAGAGGTATCATGCTTCTGTATAACCAACAAGACCTGAATTTTTGGGTTAGCTCATTTGAATAGAATAATCTCATGTCTTTTGTCCCATAAAGATAACGTGAAATGTGTTTAAATCCATTCCAATATTGTTGAGTTGGTGCGGAGCTAAATCTGGCTAATAAATTAAATGAGAATGCAATGTTGGCCCGGTGCATTGAGCTAAATATAAAATGGACCAGTTGCATTAAGTTATGGTACTTCTGGTCTTATTATCTATTCATCTCTTCTTTAGGATAGAATTGATCCTTTTCAGAATTGAGAGATCAAACAACCATGAGAGTATTTAACAGATGAGTTAAATCATTTCAATATAGGCAGACTGGTGAATAAACACTCTATTAGTTTTATGCTCAATCTATAAGTCGAGACAATATTTTGCTTTTCTTAAGTTTTTCATCTCAAATTCTCTTTTTAAATATTCAATAGTTTTTAGAAGCTTTTCAGGAGTTCCATTAAGTTTATGTCATCGACGTATACTACTATAACAGCAAATCTAAATTCATATTTTCTAATAAATACATATGGGCAAATAGGATCATTTATGTATCCATTTTTCATCATATATTTTCACTCAAATGATTGTACCACATGCGTGCAGATTATTTTAATCTCTATAAAGATCTTTGTAACTTGATTGAACATAGTTTACGATCTTTTGATTTATGTGTTTTATAGGCATTTTCAATCATTCGAGGATTTCATGTAAATATTAATGTCATGTGGCTCATATAGATATTTTGTCACTACATTTATAAGACGCATGTTTAGTCTTTCACAGACTTCTAAACTGATTAAGAATCGAACCTAAAGGTATCCATTACTGAAGAATATATACTCTCATAGTTAATATTAGGTCTCTACGGGAAACCTTGTGTTCGTTTTATATATAATTATCTCATTATATTTATTATGTTTCTTTATGAATACTTATTTGTATCCTACATGTTTGACATCTTCAAGTGTCTGGATTATGGGTCCATATACTTCACGTTTGGCTTAAAGAGGCAATCCTGCTTGAATTGTTTCTTTCATTAATGCCAATCACGTATTTGTCTACATTCATCGACAGTTTGAGGATCAAATTTATTTGTAATTTCAGTAGCTACTGTGAACGCAAATATATTATCGATGACTAATCTATTACAATCTCACATCTCTTTTGTATAACTATAATTTATAGACTTTTCTTCATTTTTGGATTTTTGTGCCTCTTTAGGGGTTATTGTCTCTTCAAGAACGATCAGTTCTTTTGGAACTGATGATTCAGAAGATGTTGGTATATTCATTTCTCGAGCATTATATTCAATAGGATCTAGATCTCTCATTTTCCTCTTCCGAGGAATAGTATCTTTAGAACCAAGTGGTCTACCACGCTTTTGACGTGTAATAGATGGTTCACTAGTTGCCTTTACACTGGATTGTTCAACAGGAACAATCACCCATGTTAGTGTATTAGCAACTAGTATATGTGACTTTGTTATTTTTGATGCAAATACATCACATGATTTATAATTTGATGCAAATGATCTATCATTCGCACTTCATTTCATATTGACCCATACAAGAATCTAAATGAGATAAAATAACTTTCTAAAACAATTTGAGCCTTACTTCATTAGGCTTTCTTTCCTTAACAGAAAAAATATTGTTTTTAAATCAAAAATACATAAAACATAAGGTCAAAATATCATCAAGTTAGAAGCTTTAATTGCTAACGAGATTTTGACATTTTTCAGAGCCTTTAATAAGGTCATCAAAACCATATATGATATGTATTTTTGCTTCAAGCAATATTAATATATAGAAGTAAAACATAAACAAACAAAATTATAAAATATAAAAGAATACATACAAGTATTAAATACTAATTGGCATCTAATTTTTATCTCTTTAACATTAAAGAGATTCGAGACATTAATATGAGAAAGATCTGCTGGATCTTTAGCTACTCCACATGTTTTTAATCTTTCACAGAAAATTTATTAATGTGTTATTGGTACATTACCATTTCATATCAAATTAATGACAAATATTGTCATAATTTTAATGATTCTTTAATTTCATCATTATTTTCATAAATATGCCACTTCTGGTAGTTATATCATTTTTATCACTTTATCATCATATGGATTCATTACTAATGTGAGGATACTAATCATGCCATTCTTTTATAATTACATATCCATTATGATATATTTTATCTTCACTTCGGGGATATCTTATCTTCAATCAAAAAAAATTCAACTTATAATTTTTTGAGAGATAATGTTAGATAAAGTTGAGTTAAACTCAATAATAGTAAACCATTTATGTTTTACTATAGTAGACAGAACTTCAAGCTCTCTTATAAAATATAATAGAGACGAAAATTTCATCATTCACGAATATTCAATTTTTCTTAATAATACATTCCAAATCCATAGTTTAGATTCACATTTCAATAGCTACACCCCTATGAATTATAATAGGATAATATAGCATGCAAAGCAAAATTTTCATATTTATTATAGAACTACACAACTTCATATTGTAGCCCTAGAACTTCATATTCTAAATTTTTAAAGTTGTAACTTAGAACTTCAAGTTCTATTTTATTCCATAGAACTTTGGATTCTCTTTTAGAAGTTACAACTCAAAACTTTAGGTTTAGATTAAATCTTATTGTCGAATTTTTAGTTTTAATTTTCACAATTAATTTTCTGAACTTTAGGTTCATGTATAAAAATAATGAATGTAGAATTTTTCTTTCTAACCGTTACAGCTAATAACTTCATGTTCTAATTTGTTTGTAATTACCAATAGTAATTGTATACTTAAGCTTAGATATGATAACCATTTCGGTGAATATCTTTTAAATTTAGCATATTTCTACTGGATATGGCTAAATATAAAGCATTTTCGATATATAGTTTAGCTTAACTTGCTAATAAAATTATGACTTTTCCAGAGCCTTCAATTAATATTAAATTCGAGAAATATTTCTTATCTCGAAAAAATATATAACAACACTGTCAATTAAGCATACCTCCTTTTTTTAGTGCGGATAATTTATTTTGTTAGTTTATAGGATTTATAAAAATCTTCATAAGGGTTTATCAATAATATTTACAAATAAGATATAATTTTGTGTACATCAAGTATATAATCATTGTATTTTTGTATTAGTCAAAATAATATCGTCTGGATATTTGAATATACTAATTATCTTTACTCTTTAGGATATTTGAAATATCTAATCTTCTACCGTAAACATATCATTTATGGTGATGATTGAAATATCAATACACTTAAAATAGGTGTAAGCATACAATAAATGAAAATAAATAATTTTAAAGTAAATAGATACGAAGAGAGTAATACGAATCTATTAAGTTTATTCACAAGTGTTAATATTCCACATATCAGGGCCTTATTCCTTTACTGCAGCGAAATTTCTCTATTATACTATAATTAGTGAGAATTAACATTCACTATTGGGAAAATTAAGAAACTGATTTTCGTATTCTATGAGAACATCATGTTTTATTTATAAACTTTAGTTTAGAACTACAGGTTCTGAAATTAGAAGTTAATTTAAACTTAAGGTCTGATTAGTTTTTTATTATTACAAACTTCTAGCAGTAATAATATATATAGTATAATTCAAAAAGATTAAAATAAAATAATTAGAAAATAAAAAATCACATAAATTCGTATAATGCAAACAAAAAATTATATACACATGTTTGGAACTTCATGCTCTCTTGAAAAATATTTCTTTGATATAGAAATTTAGGTTCTGATTTTACATTATTATTTAGAACGTTAAGTGCTAAAAAGAAGTTATATTCTAGAACTTCAATTTCTGATTGTAAAGTTAATATTTAGAATTTCAAGTTCATAAATATGATAAATTCAGAATTTCAGGTTCTATAGTAGATTTAAAACTTCATGTTTTAATCCAAAACTTTAATTGATGGAGTTAAAACTTCAGGTTCTTTAATTGTAGCGTAAATATAGAATTTCGAGTTCTATAATTATTTTGTAGATCTAAAGCTTCATGTTCTAATATAAATATTAATTAATGAGTTTATAACTTTACGTTATAATTGATCTCTTATATCTTGTCATAATCATGAAAAAAATCAAGTAAATCAAAAATAAAAATATTTTACTTATTTTCTAATGTGGAGGTATAGGAGCGAAACGGAGTTTACCGTTATGCCTATGACTTTGGTGACCATTATATTATTAGGCTCGCAGCCCATAGAGAGTACGGATAGCCCCACGGGGGGACTAACCAGTGAATAAGCAAGTCGCCACCCTGTATTAGACATCAGGAATAATTTAAGGCCGCACTACACCCCTCGTAAGGTCTGACCTTAAATTTGTTTGGGTTTGGAATGGTCCATTAGTGATGCCAGTATAATATTTATGCTTAAAGGAAGTATCTCAACATCTTATAATGTAATTTCACACACACAATAATTTAAAGGCACACAAGTGCAAATATGAATCATAAGGAAAATGAATAAAGTAGATATCCATAAGTTATTAAAATCATTGATAAGGCACACATAAAATAATTTAAAGGCACACGAAGTGCAAACATGAATTATAAGGACAATGAATAAAATAGATATCCATAAGTTATTAAAATCTTCCATAAAATAGTGATGAAATAAATTAGAGCAGACATTTCATCGGTCTGGCCTCAGAGAGGCCTGACCGAATATAGTTTATCGTAGGTCGGATATACAGTTTGATACTAATGTCCCGCCGAACTTACTAGGAGTCCAGCCAGATAAAATCCCCTCCTTTTATAACTAAAGAGGGGGACTAGGAATAGAAGGAGGCTATACAATCCCCTCCAATTCTGTTGGGTCAGTTACAACCAGAGACATGTCGGGCCGAATGTATATTTTGGGGATGTACCTCTGGTCGGACGTAATCAAACTCGTGATTCTTCCTATTTAAAGTTTACACGTGTATTGACAGTTCGATACATATCTAGACAGATATTAAATTTGAATTATATGTCCGGCTAGACAAAATCAGGTACCTTAACTTCAGTAACTAACAATCTGTTTATTCACTGAAAGTTACATCATGTCCGTCCAAAATTAAGGTTTTAAAGGTATATCCAGCCGGATATTATAGTTAGAGAGAAAGTAGGCCGGACATAGGTGATGTCCGTCCGACTTTTGGCTTCCTAATACTCATCCTTTCAATTTCACCAATTTTCAAATGGTGTCCCCGTAAGGGACTCACCATCGAGTTGTGCATAAAAATACAGTGTGTACATGAGGGTCCAACTTGATTACAACCACAGAACACACTAATAAGAATAATTAAGAAGTTAAACTAATAACAATAAAAACATAACATAGTGAATTTAACTACATGTTCTAATTTGAAGATTGAAATTCAGAACTTTAAGTTCTGAATTAGAACTACGGGTTCTAATTTTAAGATTGAAATTTTGAACTTCAAGTTTTGAATTAAAATTACGGGTTCTAATTTTAATATGGAAATTCATAATTTCATGTTTTGAATTAGAACTAAGGGCTCTAATTTTAAGATTGAAATTCAATCACTATTATTATTTTTTTGAGTGATGATCACATCATCACTATTTTTTTTGTTGATTGATCGTTGGTTTTTTATTTATTTATGATACAACGTGAATCTTTGGTGTGAAAAGACATAGACATAAGCATATCGTACTGATAACGTGTTACAAATGGAACAAATTAAAGATAATAAATATCTTGTAAAGCTGCATGCTTTATTATAATTTCTGAATGTATAAAAATTATAATAGTTGCTTTCTATTTATAGAGAGAGCTTAGGGTAAAATCATTATTGTAGGCATTGCATTTTTGCATACCAGCCCAATGATGAGCCTCGTACGGAGGCACCACATTTTAAGTCGCGGGAGTCGCGGGAAACGGACGACGGAAGGGAAAAGTCAAGAATTAACGTTTTGTTGGATTTTTGTTCGCTCGCTTAACCTCGGGTTTGCTCAGGGAACCTTATCCTCGCTCTTTCTCACACTTTCTCTCTCTCTAACTTTCCATGCTTGTGACCCTTCAACTTCCATGCAAAAATAAAATTCACCAACCAATTAAATAAATTCAAATTAAATTAAACCATTTAAAAAACACCAACCAATTAAATAATAACTTAAACAAAATCAACAAAAACCACACATCAAATTTCCTTTCAACCCCACACGCCTATTCCCATCTTCCACCAAACAAAACCAAACCTTCACGCCCAAGCCCTTCACTGCCTCTAAGTCTTCATGACTGCCCCACACGCCCTAAGCCTTCACATCGCTCATTAACACCACAAGCACCCTTCATAGCCTTGAACCAGCTCTGAACCTCACGTAAATTCCCCCTGAAACATGCAGCTCACTGCCAACTGCCGAGCCTCATTCCCTTCAAACTGACTGAGTACCCCTAGCCTAGCCGAGCCCACACCCTTACCTACGCACACACTGCCACAAGCTTCAAGCCGAGCACCATGCATGTGAATGACTCCCACAAACGGCCCTCAAATCGTCCAGAAAATCGTCCCAAAAATAGCCCGGAAATGACGAGTGAAACAGAGAAAATTGCAAGTTAAAACACTGAGAAAATAGAGAAAACAGCAAGCGGAAACCGCGAGTGAAAACAGCAAAAACAGCGGAAACAGAGGACCCGTAAAAACAACGGAAACAGTGGAAACAGTAGACCTGAGAAAACAGCAAAATAGCGAACCAGTGAAAACAGTCGAAACGACATCCCTTCCGGCACCGTGAAACGCACTCCCGGAAAGCGACTAAAAAGGTAAGACCTGAGGGCACCCTTTGTTATATTTTGTTGTTCCGGACACGGCGTACTCGGTTGATGTGGAATACGTCCAACCGGGTATGCGAGGTCCTACATTGAAAACGGCCGAATTCCTTGGCCACATGTTTATTTTATGTTATGAGATTTTACTTTCGAAGCATGCAAATTAGACTAGGTTATTTTGGCCAATATGTATGTTGAGTAGACTTGGTTAATATTGCATAAATCCATTCATTACAAACGACATAAGTAAGGGACCATTCCGAACCCAACGGTTTGAGGTCTTCCCTTGCGAGGGGTGAGTGCGGCCTTAAATCTCATTTTCCCGGTTCACACCGGGTGGCGACTCCATGTTATTTCGTACTCCCAACTAGGCCCTGAGTCTAGAACAGCATGCGTCGTCCATTTCTGTTGTCTACAATTATCCCTAAGTAATGTGGGATAAAACTACAAGTGTAAATATTAAAGTGAGGGACCACATAATTTACAACAAATTTGGGTTTTATTTGATTGGAATAGAATCTTCAACCTATTAGATTATAATGAAACATTTTGTACTGGAGCTCACTCCTATTAATTTGGGTCGTTGGATTTTGATCCAAAGGTACAGATTTGGAAAGAGAAAAATTTATCTTTCCTATTTTTTTAAACTTTAAAATTTGGATTGTTGGATCAGAAATTTATCTGTCTAACTTTTTAACTTAAAAACGACCCAAATTTTACTTAAGGGGGCTCTAGTACTGGAGCCCCTGATCCGTAAATAAGGATGATTCGAAATGAATATTCAATAATAATAAAAAAAAATGAATTTGGAATTTATTTGGTTTGACTTCACTTTTTGGTGTTGGTACTCGATGCATCATTTTTTAATATATATATATATATATATTATAAATAAAATTAGTAGTTTCAACGATATAATTTTTATTTTCATATAGTAAATGCGTAAATTTACAATAGAATGAATATTTATAATGTACTTGTAAAAACTTCGCAACTGATTTTGAGTTACATCATGTTAAATAGTTCATAGTTAAGGTTTACATACTTGGTCGGTTAATAAACCCATGAAAATAATATATGTTATTATTGAAAATTGATTCCAATGATTTATCTCAATTAACCATGTGTCTTGGGAGACTAATATGAATATGTAGGTATTTATATCAAATGGATACTGAACGACTCGTTGGAAAATCCCTAATAAATAGAATCTTCTCAAGTCGAGTAGCATATGTGAACCATAGAGTTGAGATATCATTGTGGATATATGAGCTATTCTTCACATTTTAATGACAGTTATGTCAACAATCTATTTAGATCAGATCTTCGCCTATTCGTTGAATGTGGATTAATATTCATGATAATTGGTGATGTATTCAGAGATGATTTGTCAGTTTTTTGTGTGCAGAATTTAGATATCCACTACGTGATCTTTAAATCTTTGACCGAGGTATATTACGGAAATGAATTCCAAATATTTTTTGAAATATCATGAATATATCACGACATAAATCGTATATAGCGGAGATTTGACATTTCTATTTATATCCCTGATATAATTTGGAGGGCATATGACATAATGATTATACACATGCGAAGATCTCAACTTTTATGATTCAACATGATAATCTGTGGCTGTCGTAATTCAAGAGTGGGAGAATTACGATTATTAAAATGGATTTCATGATAGATAAACCTGAATATAGAGAGTCTCGTTATATGAAGTGTATTCGTATAACATTAATCTTGGGGGTTGGTGTTCTGAGTGCCAATCCATATCGTATTTATAACTTATTCATGGATACGAGCAATCATTTTTTCCATAATATTATACATTTAATGGTACCACCTTTTGTCTCTTATACACATATTCGATCTAATTTAGTTTAGATCGAAACTAACTGAGGTTTAGTGATGTATATATTAGACAATGACTCAAGAATAAACAGTAGTCATACATTTATAACGAGATTTATAATTGACATTGGGAGGTGTCATTACTTATCGAATATTCTCAAATAAATTTTTTGGTAGAGATTTGCTGACACTGGTTTGTTAATAAAATACGTTGAGACCACTACATGCCGTATATCAAGATTTATTCTGATTGTTTATCTCAATGAAACATAAGTCTTATGAGACTCGTAGACATGTATGTGTTCATTTGATTAGCACTGAACGACTAACCGAAAGTGTTCTTATTAAATGACACACCAACGTCAATAAAAATCTTCCCGATTCGAGTAGCATATGTAATCCTTTGACTTGAGTACAACCGTGGATATATGAATGATCTTCCACACTTGGATGAAAGTCACGTCACCTATCTTTTTAGACCAGACCTCCTCCTGTCTATTAGGTATGGACCGATGCTCATGATATTCAGTAATATATCCAGAGAGGTGTTGGATTTCTATTAAGTCCCAAGGATCATTTTCAAGTCATGAAACAAGTGAATACAACAATGAAATATGGCGGAATCATACTCACATTGAACAGCTTTGCGATGCGACGAAGAAAATCCTTTTCCTCTTTGTTGAAGAAACTCTCGGCCATGGGTGGGTTTGGAGTCCATCTTCATCTTCAAGCTCCAAGCTTTAGGTGTTGAGATTCCATGCTCACAAGTGAGTTTCCCTATCACCTTGTATGCCTCTAAAGTGTGCTAT
The DNA here is from genome assembly GCA_019454045.1 of Zanthoxylum bungeanum. Taxonomy (NCBI): domain Eukaryota; kingdom Viridiplantae; phylum Streptophyta; class Magnoliopsida; order Sapindales; family Rutaceae; genus Zanthoxylum; species Zanthoxylum bungeanum. The sequence goes on along the minus strand of SKCR01044572.1, from coordinate 24,899 downwards.
GTGAGCCCTAGGCTCATGCCCACAATGAGAGGAAAGAGTGAAGGCCATTCGGCCATGAGAGGGAGAGAAGAAAAAGAAATGGCCCTTGGCCGAATTCAATGAAAGAGAAGGAAGAAAAATGTGTTGTATATTATATTTTGAATTTCCAAAAATCAAATACAAAAACTCATCTTCCAAAGTCAAAGGTACAAGCCTTTTAACTTTCCAACCACTTACATCAACTCCCATCAATCAATGAATAGTGACTGATGTCAATCACTCAAAGTGAAAGACATCTATCATTTGATTGACGAATGATGTGACGCTAGATGTGACTTGCGGGTCCCACTTCGATTCTAAATACGAATGGTTCCGCAAACACTCTCGGGCTCGGATTCGCTAATTCCGAATTAACGAATTTTTCGTTGCGTCGTAATTAAATATAATTTAATTAAATAATCATGCCTAGCATAATTACTATTCACGTCGCTTACGAATTAATTCTAAATTAACTTGTTCGCCCGAATTAAAATCTAATTTCAATTCCGCGTCAAAATCTAATTTCGTTTAATATATCGAATATATTAATTTATCGATTAATTCCAACTAATCGTTCTCTCTCTCTTTAATTAATATTTTATCCCAGATAAAATATCTCCGTAATTAATCCGAGATTATTTTCTCTCTCATCTAATTAATCCCAGATTAATAAAGTGCGAGTCATACATCATCGGTGAATCTTCGGGAAGCGACCCATGAGATCCCCGGATATGTTGGCAGTAAATACGGCCGTCGGACTATCCGAACACGTACATACCTAGTACTACATTTTTACCGATTTACAAGACAAGGTTGGCTTCTAGCAAAGCGCTATGCCTACCCAATTCTCCAGAAACATGCTTACAGGAATAAGCGATCTATATCAGGCGTAGTATACGTAGTATTGCGTATCTCGATCCAGTATCGGATGTCACATGCTAGGCCTGGGGCTGGAATTGTGTCTGCCCCGTACGAAGCACATATGGGATCTCTGGTAACTAGTCTTTATAAACGGATAAACATGACCTAGTCATTTTATCCCGATAGCTGCAGAATATAAGAGAACGAGTTCTGTATCCTACGTGACCATCATCTCCACTGTGACTGGAGTGATACTTCCGTCTTGACATCACACCCAACACACTACGATTCTCAATATACCCAACAGAGGCGTACACAGAATCTGTTAAAGCCCTGGACGAATGATGTGACGCTAGATGTGACTTGCGGGTCCCACTTCGATTCTAAATGCGAATGGTTCCGCAAACACTCCCGGGCTCGGATTCGCTAATTCCGAATTAACGAATTTTCCGTTGCGTCGCAATTAAATCTAATTTAATTAAATAATCATGCCTAGCATAATTACTATTCACGTCGCTTACGAATTAATTCTAAATTAACTTGTTCGCCCGAATTAAAATCTAGTTTCAATTCCGCGTCGAAATCCAATTTCGTTTAATATATTGAATATATTAATTTATCGATTAATTCCTAATTTATCAATTAATTCCAAATTAATCGTTCTCTCTCTCTTTAATTAATATTTTATCCCAGATAAAATATCTCCGTAATTAATCTTAGATTAATTTTCTCTCTCATCTAATTAATCCCAGACTAATAAAGTGCGAGTCATACATCATCGTGAATCTTCGGGAAGCGACCCATGAGATCCCCGGATATGTTGGCAGTAAATACGGCCGTCGAACTATTCGAACACGTACGTACCTAGTACTACGTTTTTACCGATTTACAAGACAAGGTTGGCTTCTAGCAAAGCGCCATGCCTACCCAATTCTCTAGAAACATGCTTACAGGAATAAGCGATCTATATCAGACGTAGTATACGTAGTATTGCGTATCTCAATCCAGTATCGGATGTCACGTGCTAGGCCTGGGGCTGGAATTGTGTCTGCCCCGTACGGAGCACATATCGGATCTCTGGTAACTAGTCTCTATAAAAGGATAAACATGACCTAGTCATTTTATCCCGATAGCTACAGCATATAAGAGAACGAGTTCCGTATCCTACGTGACCATCATCTCCACTATGACTGGAGTGATACTTCCGTCTTGACATCACACCTAACACACTACGATTCTCAATATACCCAGCAGAGGCGTACACAGAACCTGTTAAAGCCCTGGACGACCTAAAACCAAAGCATATTGATTGTCGCAAGTATTAACGGTGCAAGTCTCAGGTTAAGACCAAATACACCTACCCTGATTTCGGACTTCCATAGACACATAGTCATACTACCAATGGAATTCCGAGGGGTCTATCCAGAACGAAGTTTTTTCCCGTACCATCGGTAAAACACAACCTCATACTACACTTGCATGAGTATCATATACCCCAAATATATGAGAACTATGCCGTTATGCCCTCACAACGCGCACAAGTGTAATACTAGTCTTTTGCGCATTATCGATGTCCAATCTCGATAATACTCTGACTAGGGATATTTAATGATTAATACTTCATGGACTGATACTGTCTCATATCATCTCAATCCAGGAACTAATCAGAAGGACCTCATATCATTTATACATCTTGGTGATCTAATCACAAATGATAAGAGAGCAATTTCCTTTGTCACATAGTTAATTTGTACAACAACACCATGATCTGTACAAATAGTGACGATATGGGTCATAACTGTCCAACAAGAGGATCCGTCAGTCATATGCCAAGGATTTAGGTATCCATTTCATGATTCTTTAAATCATTGGCCAAGGTATACTACGAAAGCAGTTTCAAATATTTGTCTAGAGAATCCTAAATATGTCGCGATATACATGAATTGTACATAGCGAAGATTTGGTATTTTTTCTATATCTCCGGTACAATTTGGATAGCTTATAACGGAGGAACTATATTATATGCCTAGACGTAGACTTGTATGGTTCAACACAGTTATATGTGGTCGCGTAATTTGGAGTGAGTGAATTACGAATACGGAATGTGTTCCTTGACAGATATATCTGAACTTATAGAGTCTCACAAATAAAGTATACTCGTAGGGCACTGTGGAAATTAATTACGAATAATACGAATTATTATTATGGGTTTATTTTCATCATCAATTGAGAGAGAAATTGGAGATTTCAAATTTAGAGCACAAATTGGGAAAATAAATATAATTAAAGGTAATTTTTTATTTGTAATTTGTGTAGAAATTGTTTCTTTAATTTCAAAGTTGTATACATATTGTTGAATATGTTAATTCCATAATTTTTGAAGATTAGAATGTTTAGAAACCTTATTAGAGACTTAATTTTATGCATGTGTAATTAAATAACCCGGTAAGTCTGAAGTCGATCCACACAGAATAGATTTAATAAAATAAAATAATAATTTGAGTAAAAATAAAAAGGGTGAATTGATTGAAGTGATGGACAATTTTTAAATTAGGATGCAATAATAAATTAAAAATATTGGGGCTAGAAGATCCACTCTTAATATTTCAAATATAAAGAAATCTTGTTTTTTATAATATATAAATTATCATTATTACCGAGTTAATTTACTTTAGGAATTAATTATGCAAAAATATAAAACCAACCATATATGTGGATATAACATTTGTCTATAATAAGTCCAGTTAGGAACTCAGTTATGTCAAATATATAAAACCAGTCATAAAGGCGGTAACAAAATTTGTCAATAATTAGTCCAGATTTAAATTACTCTCTCATATAATATAGGGTAAAATATTAATTGTGCCAACCAAGACGAGGTTGTCTACAGTGAATCAAGACACCAACAAATATAAGAGTAGATTAAATATTAATTTTCAAATTACAATTCATATATTATAATATAAGTTATAATATATATTAATCTATATATAAGATCTGATATAATCTATATTTTTATATTAAGAGTTTAATCCTTTACCCCATCAGGATTAAATAAGATCTGATCTGAATAGATGAATCTATATTTTTATATTAAGAGTTTAATCATTTACCCCATCAGGATTAAATTAGCTACTCATACTTTGAATAAAAACATATATAATTTTATTACTAAAAAAAATAAATTACAACAAAGCTTGAAAAAAAAACACAAGAGCCGAAACCATTCACAAATTCTCAAATAGAGGCGTATGAAGGAAGGTGAAGAAAATGAGGTGTTGAGCTTGTAATTTGCAAACTTGCAAACCTTTTTTTTCTTTTTCTTTTTATTGTAATTTTTTCAAAGGTTGCCATCCACCGAAAGGTGATGGCAACCTTTTTTAAAATTAATATATTAATATATTATAATAATATATTATAATAATATATAAATTATTGGTAGGACCTCTAATATAAAATATATAATATTATAAATTTTTGGTGGGTTCTCTAAAATATATTATATATATTATATAAATATATATTATAATAATAAAAAATACATGTTTGGGAAAATACATTATAAGCTTATTTTGTTGCCAATCTAAATATGGTGAATATTTTCCAAATTCGATTTAAATCTACCTGTCACGCTCTTTTGGGTTTCTGGGTATTGGAATTCAAATTTCATATTCATTTTTCATGTTGAACATCTGAAGCAGTATTTTATTTACACAATAAATAAATCACAATAAAAATATATAAAACATAAACATAATTATTATTTTATAAATGTGCTAAATTAAGGGGATTAATGAAATAAGTGTAAAATGATTAGTTTCTCTTTTATTAAATGTACACTTCTTAATGCCCACCACACCCACAACCAACTTATTACTAGTCCCTAGTAATTTAAGCGAAAACTTAAAAGAAAAATTCTTATCCAAGTTAGTAATTATTTTATTTCTTTCTAAATTATCAAATAAGTAAATTTTTCTGTATTTTTTACTCTTCTTTCATACACACATAAGACAAAGTATCAATTAATTTATTGTTCTCACAATATTCACAGGTCTTGTTGAAAAGAGAATAATATTTTTATCCTAAAATTATATTAGAGTTCACATCTTTTGGAAGTGGGAGTTTATTTATATACAAAAATAATTTTTTAATAATAATACATCTTTAACCATTGTAACGAGTTTTGGGTTAGTGGCTCCCAAACCAGTTTCCATTAAGGCACTAGGTGCTAAGATACCCCTACGGACTTTATTTATATACAAAAATAGTTTTTTAATAATAATACATCTTTAACCATTGTAACAAATTTTGGGTTAGTGGCTCCAAAACCAGTTGGCATTAAGGTACTAGGTGTTAAGATACCCCTACGGACTTAATTACTCAGATTTCAGATGTCAAAAAGAAGAAGTGTATGATTTCCTTAAGCTTTCTTTTTAACTAATGTAATGAGCTTTGGGCCAGTGACCCCTACACCAGTTGGCCTTAAGGCATTAAGTGTTAGAACTCCCCTACAAACTTAATTGCTCGAGTTAGAGAGGCTACGAAATCGAACTTATTCACACACATTTTTTTAACAAACTCAAGCTCTACCGTTTTACGCAAACAATCACTGTTTGGTGAGGCAAGATGTCCGGTTACTAAGTAAAACTTGATTATTATTATCATTTTTTTTAAACTTAAGTCATATTGTTTACGCGAACAATCACTGCTTGATGAGGCAAGATGTCTGGTGACTTTGAATACATCATCGTCCTTAAGATTCTCATTGTCAATAGCTCCATATGGGTAAACGTTTTTTTTAAAATCTTTGGAAATCTCACCGCCAAACCACCCCTTTCGGGCTTAAACGGAACATATAAAACCCCCGGCTGTCCCAGGCTCTTACAATAAACGCACTCACTGGATTTGAACCCAATACCTCAAGGTGAGATCCTGAACTCCACACTACCAAACCATGCCCCTTGGGGACCTATATGGGTAAACGTGATTCACAATAAATGGGCCATTTCATTTGGATTTCAATTTTCCAGGAAATAAATAAAGACGGGAATTGTAAAGCAAAACGTTTTGACCAATTTCAAATATTTTTCGTGAAATTTGACTATCATGAAAGACTTTAGTTTTAGTTTTAAGAATTTTCATATTCTCATATTAATCATTCCTTAACTCTTCAAATTCATTTAATTACAGTTTACGTTCATGACTGGCATTTTCAAGGTTTGAGTTGAATGCTTTAATAGCCCAATATGCCTTATACTCAAGTTCTATAGGCAAATGATAAGGTTTTCCATAAACTAGACGATAGAGAAACATTCCCATAGAGGTTTTGAAAGTTGTTCGGTATATCCAAAGTGCATCATTCAGTCGAAGAGACCAATCTTTACAATTGGATTGACCGTTTTTCCCGAAATTTGTTTGATTTTCCCATTTGCTAGTTCAATTTTACCATTTGTTTGAGGGTGATAGAAGGTAGAAACTTTATGTGTAATTTCATAATTTTTTTTATTAAAGATTCAAAAGGCTTGTTACAAAAGTGTTTACCTCCATCACTTACAATCGCCCGAGGAATTCCAAATCGACTTCAAATATTTTCTTTAAAAATTTAATCATAATTTTTGGATTATTGTTTCGACAAGGAATCACCTCAACCCATTTTGAGACGTAAATCGACTGCAACTAAAATATATAAAATCCAAATGATGGTGAAAATAGACCCACGAAATCTATTCCCCAACAATCAAAGATTTCGATGACAATGATGAGATTTAAAGGCATCATATTTATTTTAGAAATGGATCCCAACTTTTGATAATTTTCACAAGTTTTGCAGAAAATATTTATATATTTAAATAAGGTAGGCCAATAAAATTCACACTGTAAGATTTTTTTATAGCAGTTTTTTTGATGAGAAGTGACCTCCGCATGCTTCTGAATGATAAAACTGAATAACACTACTTATCTCATTGTCCGATATGCATCGTCAGAAAATCTGATCAGGGAAATACTAGAACAGATATGGATCATCCCAGTAGAATCTTTTAACTTCGGTCAAAAATTTATTTTGGTCTTGATGGCTCCAGTCTAGAGGTATTTTTTCTGTTGAAAGAAAATTGACAATATTAGCATACTAAGGCATTGTATTTACAGAAAATAAAAAATCATTAGGAATAGCCATTGATAAGAGTTATGTCAATTGATGACTCATTCGCGAGTCTTGATAAATGATCTGTAATTACATTCTCTACTCATTTTTTATCATTGATTTTGAGATTGAATTCTTGAAGCAACAAAATCCACCATAGTAATTTTGGCTTTGCTTATTGTTTAGACATCAAATATCTCATAGTAGTATGATCGGAATAAACAACGGTTGATAAACCAATTAAATATAATCAAAATTTATCCAATGTAAATATTACATAAATTAGTTCTTTTATGCGGTAGTGTAATTCATTTGTGCACTGTTTAAAGTTTTACTTGCGTAATAAATTACATAATTAGACAACTATGGTCTTTGTATTTTAATGCATTATTGGTTGAGAGAATGAAACTTACCTGCTCGGCTAGAAAAGTTTTATTTCTTACCTGATGTCTTTTTTTAACGGTGCACAAGTCTTTCAGAAATTTGGCATAAGATGATATCTGTTTGATGACATCTAATAAAGGAATATTGACCTTCACTTGTTTGAAAATTTCATATATTTCTGAGGAATGGTTCAATTTCTTTGTTTCCAATGCTTGATGAAATAGAGGTGCATGTGAAAATCGTTATCATTAACGATAGATAGTGGTTCATCAACCCCTTCCTTACCCTCTGAAGCTGGCTCATTTTCATTTTCACGAGGTTCAAGTGTGGGTATGTGGATGACTTTACCACTACGAATAGTAATAACATATTTAAAATGGTCTTATATTGAATACTAGAACTACCGTCATAAGAGTTTTGATGACTCTTGGGGTTTGACTGTGGTTGTGTAGAAAACTTTCATTTCTCATGAATGGTCAATGCATATGTGATTTTAACAAAAGTATCTTTCAGATCAATCAATGTTTGTATATTTTGGTTATTGATGGTTTCCTGTTTCTCAATGAATGCATGCAAAGTATCCTCAAGGGTTTTCCTAAGCGGTAGGACGTATGGTGCATAATTCTAAGAATTTTGAAAATTCTAGTGTACCCGGGGAGGTTGTTACGATGGTGTGTTTGGTTATCGCTCCTTTAATTGAAGTTTGGATGGTTTCTCCAACCAAAATTATAGGTTTGAGAGTATGGGTTTAGATTTGGTCTCTTGAAGGTGTTTATGGAACTAACTTGGTCATGGAGACATTCTTGCAGGGTTGGCAAGGTTGGGCAAACTTGTGTGACATACAAGTTAGCTTTATCCTTTGAAGAAAAGGGAAAAAACTTGAGTCAAATTATATTCATGTTTCAATTTTGTATGTCACACAAGTTTTTTCCCTTTTCCCTTTGAAGAAAAGGGAAAAAACTTGAGTCAAATTATATTCATGTTACAATTTTGGTTTGTGCAAGTATTACATACCTCTTCGAATTCCTTTAAGTGCTTATAATGATTTTCTGGTTCTAGACCGTGGAATGTGGGTAACCTTTGGATGACACCTAGTTTAAAATTGAAACGTGATGCATCTAGGGGAAAGATAGTGATCTTGTCCTAGTGGGATTCATGAATTCTCTGAGTGTCATATGATGATTAAGATTACCATGTTGAGACTCACGTTCTACCTGATCCATTGGATTTTCATCTTGGTCAGGTGAGTTTTCACTTTGGTTCTCAGACATTTTGATTGACGATGAAGGTGATGAAAACTCTCTATTTAATCTATCGCTAAATGATCGAGACCAATATCTCATGCAACATAAATGCAGATTATATGCTAAAATTAAAATATGCAAACAAAATACTAACAAAGAGAAGAAATAAAATAAACAAGTGAAAAAGAAAAAAATAAAGATAAATGATAACGAAAAAAATAAATGTAGTGTTTAAATCCTAAAAACGTCATCTGATTCTTGTCAATTCAGATCTCAATTGAATTTCTCGTTCAGTTGTCTCAATTTCTCGGATTAGATTCTCATAAAAATTATGGAAGAATCTCTAGATGGGCATGGTACAAGAAATTCTTTGGCAAAATACAAGCTCCATTTTAATTGTGTTTTCTGTCTCTTGTAACCTTGAAGAATCAAGTACAATGTTTGTCTATATGTGGGATATATGGGTTCAGAATTCATTTAGGATCAATCAGGACATCTTGGATCTACACAACTGTAAAGAAGAAGAAAAAAATGAGATGCAGAAAATACCAAAAAAAATAAAGATAAAGAATATAAAGAAAAGGAAAAATTATAAGAATGTTAAATTATTATTCTATCTACTAAATTATATTCCCCGATAACGGTGCCAAAAATTTGACACATTCATAAAGTGGTTATTTACTCCCAAGTATAAGAGTGTCGAAGTAATAAAATAACCCGGTAAGTCCTGAGTCGATCCACAAGGAATAGATTTAGAAAAATAAAATAATAATTTGAGTAAAAATAAAAAGGATGAATTGATTGAAGTGATGGACATTTTTTAAATTGGGATGCAACAATAAATTAAAAATGTTAGGGCTAGGAGATCCACTCTTAATATTTCAAATATAGAGAAATATTGCTTTTTATAATATACAAATTATCATTATTACCAAGTTAATTTACTTCAAGAATTAATTATGTCAAAACATATAAAACCAACTATATAGGTGGTGATAACATTTGTCTATAACAAGTCCAGTTAGGTACTCAATTATGTCAAATATATAAAATCAGCCATACAGGCGGTAACAGAATTTATCAATAATTAGTCAAGATTTAAATTACTCTATCATATAATATGGGGTAAAGTATTAGCTATGCCAACTAAAATGAGATTGTGTACAACGAATCAAAACACCCATAAATATAAGAGTAGATTAAATATTAATTTTCAGATTAGAATTCATATATTATAATATAAGTAAGATTAATTCATATTTTTATATTAAGAGTTTCACTCTTTACCCCAGCAGGATGAAATTAGCTACTCATGCTTTGAATAAAAACACACATAATTTTATTACTGAAAGAAAAATAAATTACAACAAAGCTTGAAAAATAAAACACACAAGAGCTGGAACACTTCACAAATTCTCAAATAAAGCGTATGAAGGAAGCTGAAGAAAATGAGGTGCTGAGCACATCTATTTATAGAGGTGCTCGACACATCTTCTTGTAATTTGCAAACTTCCAATTTGCAAGTTTGAAAATTGCGTATCATAAATTTTTCCAAAGGGTGCTATCCACCGAAAGGTGATGACAACTTTTTTTATTTTAAATAATATATTAATATATTATATATATAATATATATATATATATATATATATTATATAATATATATATATATATATAAAATCTTGGTGAGACCTCCATATAATACATAATATTATAAATTCTTAGTGGGTCCTCCAAAATATATTATATATATTATATAAATATATATATATAATAATAATAATAATAATAATAATAATAATAATAAAATACATGTGTGAGAAAATACATTATAAACTCATTTTATTATCAAACTAAACATGGTGAATATTTTGCAAGTCCAATTTAAATCTAGCTCTCACGCTTTTTAGGTTTCTGGGTTTTTAAATTCAAATTTCATATCCATTTTTCATGTTGAGCATCCGAAACAGTATTTTACCTACACAATAAATAAATCACAATAAAAATATATAAAACATAAATATAATTATTATTTTACAAATGTACTAAATTAAGGAGATTAATGAAATTATAAATGTAAAATATTAGTTTATCTTTTATTAAATGTACACTTTTAATGTTCATCAATGTCTCGATATCGGCCACAAGCTCGATCCTGGAACGGCCCCGTCCCTCGTCCCGGTCCTGGGTCCCATCTTATGTCCCCAAATCGGTAGCAAGTTTCATGAATATTACAAATGTAACATCTCGCCAGAGGCAGGATGCTACCGGTAGGAGACAGGATTGACCCATCTCCATAAGCCTCTAAATTTACGAAAATCCGGCAGATGTATCCTAAAACTGGACAACCTGGATCAAAATCCAACATCAAACTGAAACCTGAAATAAACATCACATATTAAAAGGACTTCAGGTCCATACAAAAACAATCAAATCATATCTTAAGGGCTCCGTGCCCACATCATCTATCAACACTCAAGGGCTCTGTGCCACAAATCATAAGCAATCAAATCATTACTTAATATAACGATGTGCTCAGTACGACAAACGAAATAATAAATCAAATATCTTAAACTTCTAAAACTTCTTCCAGGACACTTGCGAGGGTGACTGCCGCTTGGGTGATCCGTGTCTCGAACATGACTTCCAAAGCTGTCGTGGTTGACCAATCTGGAAACCAGCCTGCAGAACTACAAAAGTGCTAGAATGGACCGGATATGCTCCACGTAGTTGGAAAATTTTGCGACTCTTGACGTCGATCTAAATCCAATTCAGTTCATTAGACTTTGTAATATGGAATAAGTTTCGTATAACATAATCAAATATGCAACACATGGACACTCAATCTCACCATATATTGGGGATATCCAGGTCATCTACTAATTTTACAGACCTCGATTGGGAATTCCGCAAGTGTGGATGCAGAAATTTATATTCTGACTATTCGCTAAAGATTTGATGCACTTAGTTAGGATGAAATTTTAATAAGATAAACCTTAATACGTCTAGTTTATATAAGTTTTTTAGGGATTTCGATTTCGACTCTCGAAACTCAAGTTATAAATGATTTATTACACACTGTTCGGGAGAAGACTAACTCGGGTCTTTATATGGTGCAACCAAGTTCTGAAATTCACCATAACGTCATTCTTTACTGGAAAATACTGAATTTTAAAAATGTTAGTCGTTAATTAATCCATTTCCAGTAAAAATTTACGGTTTATGAATCGAAGGCATGGAACTCAGGTTATAACTAAAATACTACAACTTGTTCAGCTTATGCGAGAATTACACTGACTACTGAACTTCATTATTTTGCTGCCCTATGTAAATCACTCAATTCATCCGCAACTCCCATGTATTTAAAAACTATTAAAACACAATATTATGCACAAAACACATCGAAAGCTAAGCCTCATTAATGAGTGGTAAATAAAATATTAGTGTTTTGTGGTATTTTGGAGATAAATAAAATAACGGGACTCTCTGGAGGTAATTCGGGGCCAAAACAGCGGAAAACAGAAAAAATGGTAAAAATATAAATTTCCTGCTAAAATACGCCGTTTGCTAAAATGCGCCATTTGCTAAAATGAGCCGTGCTAAAATACGCCGTCTGCTAACGTGCGCCGGACACGTGGACCAATCAGAGAAGTTTTGCTATCATGCGTCTTACTAACATGCGTCTACCACATGTCAACATCACAGCAAATCTACTAACGGCGCACCATCACATGCTACCGACAATCATCATCAACACTTGTCAATGCTGACATCAGCATCGCGATGCGCAATAACTTTTCACGTCGCGATGCCGACACAATTATTGAGCTACCGACGCTGCCACGTGTCCTCATCTTCGGAAGTTCCATGCCACGCGTCCATCGTCAATGGCGTGTCGCGACACGCAATATTCCACACGTCGCGACGCGTGAGATAAAATTTTACCTATAAATTGAGGCCGAATTTCAGAATTCATTTCATACTTTCTTCTGAGGAATTCCTTAAGAATACTAAGAAGTTTGTATCTTGCTCGTTTATTTACAGCTTTCTGTAATTAATTTTATTTACATTTCGCAATAACACTTTCTTTTCTTTACTTTTCAGTCTTTTACTATTCAGCATGAGTAGGTAACTCTCTTCTGTTGGGGGGAAAGGTAAGCTTTTATTACTAATATTTAAATTAATATCCTTTAATTATAATATATAAACTATTTAAAACCTGACTTAATGGGATACCACTTTTATGGTCGGTTGGACTTAAATTGAATTGGTTTTAACCTGACTAAACATGGATACCACTTGTATGGTCGGTTGGAATTAATTATAATTTGACTTAATCAGGATACCGCCTATATGGTCGGTTGGTATATCACGCAAAGTTAATATATTATAATAAGAGAGATATCTAAAATAGAAGTAATAAGAGTGGATCCTCTAACCCCAACATTTTCTTTTATTATACTTTTCCCTTTTTAATTTCCAGCATTTACTTTCCAGCATTTACTTTATTTAATTTCCAACATTTACTTTCCAGCATCTATTTTATGTCTTTTACTTTATTTAAGCTTTTACTAGCCTTAGATATGTGTAGTAACTAAACCTGTTATCTGGGGTTGTGATGAATTCCAATATCATTGGTTTATAAGGGGTTATTTTATAATTTGGGTAATATAAAGGTTTATTTATTGAGCCTTAGTCTTAATGCTTCTTGTTAACTGGCCATTAATAAGATTGATCTGGTAAACTTAAAATGAACTTGGAAAATGGATTTTAGTTTTAAGCCTTAGACTCAATAGCCCACGATCTTCCTTGAGGATAGATAACTCTTTAATAGATTTCCTTACAGGATAGGAATATACTTGTCGGGCGGGGTAGCCATAATTGGAACTTAATCTTAATGAATTCAGATAACTTGGTTGACATAGGAATATGATTAATTGGGTTATTCTGGGTATTTGTATCTGACCATTGGAAGAGGATTTTGCATAAATTCGTGTTTCAGGTTAATAAACCAATATATTGCACAAACGTAAAATAACCACTTCATCTTTAAAAGATATTGGAAGGATTCACAACCCTACATAGTTTCGTAATATTAAATTTTCCATTGATTTACTTTCACACTATTTTATTTATTCGTCTTTAGTTTAAAGTCATCATCCAATCAAATAACCAATCCATTAGATACTTGTAAAAATTTGGCTTCATAAATTAATAGCTTAGGTATTAAGTCCTCATGGGATCGATATATTTATACTACTTGAACGATACGTGCGCTTGCGTTATACGCGTGTGATTACGCCGGTCAAGTTTTTGGCGCCGTTGCCGGGGACTTATTTATCTTTCACTATTAATTTTTTGGTTAGATACCATTACTTGTATCTAATTTCTGTTTACTTATTATTTTTATTTTCTTGCGTTTCAGGTTCTCAGACACTACATGAGACGAACCAAAAGCTTTGAAATCCAACTGCTTGACCCAAATATTGAAAGAACTATCAGACAGTTGAGAAGGGAAAGGCGAGAAGGCCAAGAAGCACTGATCAACATGGAACCTGAACCTTTGGAAGTTGTACCACCAATTCCCATTCGAGATAGAACTATTCCGGAGGTTGACGGCTTCATTTCATGTACTGTACTTCCTCCTCTTTACCAGCAAATGCATGTGACATCAAAACATGCATCCAGATGATTCAGTAGTCAGTTCAGTTTGGGGGGAATGCAACTGAAGATCCTAATGCCCACATCAGCAACTTCCTAGAAGCTTACGACACTTTCAATTATAACCGAGTAGCTGAAGAATCAATGAGACTGCGGGTTTTTCTATATTCCTTGAAAGACAGAGCTAAGGCTTGGCTACATTCACTACCAGCAGATTCCCTCACAGCTTGGAACACTCTAGCCACCAAATTTCTTGCAAAGTGCTTTCCACCAGCTAGAACTGCAAAACTGAGGATGACATCACATCCTTTGTGCAACATGACTCAGAATCCCTCTGCGAAGCTTGGGAAAGATACAAGGATTTTCTCTGGAAATGTCATCACCATGAGATTGCAAGTGGCTACAAGTCCAAACCTTCTATAATGGACTTTCTGGAATAATGAGAATCACAATTGATGTTGCAGCTGGAGGAGCTTTAATGGCAAAATGAGAAGATCGGGCTTGAGACTTAATTGAAGAAATGGCCAACAACAATTCCTTGTGGCCAACAGAAAAGAGCATGATCCAAAGAATTGCTGGAATTTATGAAGTTGGAGCCAACACAGCAGTGAATGCCTGTTAGTGTCTCTAAGACTTGCCCAAGGATCCTAAACATGATTCTAGTGTGAATAATACAAGAAAGTTTGCGGAAAAAAATTACATTGATTGGATGAGATTCAAAACTATTCTTTGTTGTAGAAGAAGCTCCAAGCTTTCTTTTGAATTCCAAACTCAAGGGTGAGTTTCCATATCACCTTCTTTTGACTCCCAGAGTGCTAGCAATGGTGAATTTTTGCAACAAAAATTCAAGGAGAAGAGGTAGTAGATTCGGCCAAGAGAGAGGGAGAGGATGAGTGAATAGTTCCAAACTTAATTCATTTGTCATTTGTTGACTTTGTGTTGTGTGTTTAAATAATCCTATCACTACTGCCAACTACCACCATTATAATTTGACAAGTGATGTGAGTTGTGGGTGTTGGGGTTGGTGCTCAGAGCGCCAATCCGGGCCGTATTTATGTCTGATTCATGAATACGAACATCCCCTTATTCCATAATATTACTTAGTTATTGGTTGCACCTCTTGTTTTTATATACGTATTCGATCTGATTACGATTAGATTGAAACTAAATGTGGTTTAGTGATATGTATATATTAGACAAAGGCCCGATAATATATAATGCAGTACACAGTTACAAAGTTAGTTTGTAATTGACATTGGGAAGTGTCACTGCTATATGTATATTATCAAACATAGTTCCTGGTCAAGATTTGCTAACACGGGTCGGTTAGTCAAATCCGTTGAGACCAGTACATGTCGTATATCGAGACTTGGTCCGATGGTTTATCCCAATGAACCATGAGTCTTTGGAGACTCGTATAGACGTGTAGGTGTTTATAGTGGATGAACACTGAACGGCTCACCGAAGATTCTTAATGGATGGTACGCCAACGTCAATAAGAATCTTCTCGGGTTGAGTAGCATAGTGGTCCTTCGACTTGAGACACCACTGTGGATGTATGAGACATCCTCCACACTTAGATGGCAGTCACGTCACCGATCTATTTAGATCAGACC
This sequence comes from Zanthoxylum bungeanum, assembly GCA_019454045.1. Lineage (NCBI taxonomy): Eukaryota > Viridiplantae > Streptophyta > Magnoliopsida > Sapindales > Rutaceae > Zanthoxylum > Zanthoxylum bungeanum. The sequence continues at coordinate 8,974 of SKCR01044572.1, read as the reverse complement.
TCCGCCTGTTCGTTGGGTGTGGATCGATCCTCAGGATATCCTGTGTGTGTCAAGATAGGATCCGTCAGTTCTGTGTACAGAGCATAGGTAGTCCATATATTATTAGCAGTCTGTTAAATCTGTGGCCACAGTATACTTCGGAAGTAAGTTCCGAATGTTATTTAAAGATTGCTAATAGATACGTCGACGAGATAATACCTATAGAGATTTGACGTTTACATCTATATCTCTGGGATTATCTGGATACCTGTGACGGAGGGATTATACGTATGCAATGACCTCGACCTGTATGATTCAGCGAGATTATCTGTGATCGTCATAATCTACGGGTGGATAGATTATGGACATGAAATTGGATTTCGTGACAGATATACCTGAATCTAGAGAGTCTCAATAATGAAACATACTCGTAGAGCACTAGAGCAACATTTATGAATAATGATGATTATTTATAAATCGTTTAATCGTTAAACGAAAAATACATGCGAACGGGCCGAACCGTCATTTCCTAATTAATGTGTATTTGTATTTAATATATGATATTATTAATACACATTAATAAATAGTCAAATAAAGGTATTTGACATATATCATCAATATATGTATTGAGATATTTAAAGTAAATATAATACATATATTTGATATATTTGTATTTAATTAATTAATTAATTATTTATTGTTAAATGATTAATATAATTAAAATATAAATATATCACCAAATGATAAAGTTAGGAAATGATTATAAGTTGCAATTGTTGACTTTTCATTAAAGGAAAAAGGTTGTCAAATTGAATTTGACTTCCTTGGATATTTGTTTTAATTGTTAAAATTGAAATATCTATTTCCTTTATTTTTGATCAAATTTCGGCCAACACCTAAAAGATATAAAAGTTATATTTCTTTTTTGTTGCAATTGTTGACTAAGTATAAATATCAATAAAGTGGTTTTTAGATATTTATACATAAAGTTAGACAAATTCAAATGAAATGAAATTGAAAATAATTTGGTAAATGCTTATGGTGAATTTCGGCCAAAGGGTTATTTTTGCCACAAGTATATATTGTTTTCATTTTCATCTTCATTTACTAACCTAATACACTTTAAGGAAAAACACCATTAATGGAGACAAAGGAACCTTGTGAGAAAGAAAGAAGAAATCAAAGAAAGCTTGGATTTTAGTAAGTTTTTTCAACTTGCTATTAGAAAGGAAAATGTTCCTTAGGATCTAGGCTTCAACATATGATGTTCTTAGGTTATTTCTTTCTTTATTCCTTGTGTTTTTGTTGATGGAAGTTTTGATGGAAGTGTTGTGCATGTATGATGAAGGAAGGTTGTGACTATTGTAGTTATAAGCTTTCTTTTAAGGTTTTGGAAACCATGTTGCTAATCTAGAGTTGTTGACCCACTCTTAGATGACCTAGATTTGATCTTGAGTTGTTTCATTGTGTTGAGACTTTGATTGGATGGAAGAAACATGATTGAAGTAGTTGATTTAACCAATTTGGTCTAATTTGTCCAATTTGAAGAAATTGAAAAATTAGGGTTCATGACCAATTCCAAATTTGGGGCTTTTCATATATGTTGTGTATTTGGATGTGTATATGATGCATATAAAGTTTCATGTTCATTGGATTACATCTTGATGTGTTTTGATGCATGAAATGACAAAGTGCACAAATGGCACCCCATTTGGTGCATTCGGCCATGATGAGCAAATTTGGGGATTTGGTTGCTTTTGGTGTTTTGATGTTTTGAACATGCTAAGTTCATCTTAGAAATGATTTAGAATCATTCAAAATTGATTGGATCATTTCGGACTAAAATGGACAAAATACCATATAAGGGTAATTTGGTAATTTCACTTGAATATGATTCATTTGAAATTTTGTTTCATAATTTGATTATTGGGCAATTAAATAAATATGTTTATTTAATTAATCTAAGAAAAAGTTTTGAAATCGGAAGATACGATCTTCCGCCGCTTCCGCTGCGTTACCGGATTCTGCCCCTAAAACCCCTACAGTGGGTCCCACCCAATTTTGAATTTAAAATTCAAGTTGGCTTACACAACACACTTTGGGCCCGGTTCGTTAATCTAACTAAACAAATTTTCCGTCGCTAAATAATTAAATCCAATTTAATTAAATAATAATGCCTCGCAAAATTATTACGAAAGTCGCTTACGAATTAATTCCAAATTAATTCGTTCGCTTGAATTAAAATTCAATTTTAATTTCGTATTGAAATCCAATTTCAATTAATATATCCGATATATTATTTAGCCCAAATAAATAAATTAAATAGTTAAATCCAATTTAACTATTAAATTTACTTTGCCGATTAATTCCAAATTAATCGCATTCTCTCTTCTAGACGAATTTAATCCCAGATAAATTCTTGACGCAATTAATCCCAGATAAATTTTCTGTCTCATAATTAATCCCAGATTAATTCTTGCCGTAATTAATCCCAGATTAATTTTCTCTCTCATAATTAATCCCATATTAATTCTGTTCGAGTCAAATGTCATTGGTGAATCTTTGGGAAGCGACCCAAGAGATCTCTGGATATGTTGGGAGTAAATACGGTTGTCGGATTATCCGATACGTGCGTACCCCATACCCGTTCTCACCGATTTACAAGACATGGTTGGCTTCTAGCAAAACACCATGCCTACCCAATTCTTCAGAAATATATTTAACATGGAATATATATAATCTGTATCAGGCGTAGTATACAATATATTGCGTATTACGATCCAGTATCGGATGTCACATGCTAGGCCTGGTGCTGGAATTATGTTTGCCCCGTACAAAGCATATATCAGATTACTAGCAACTAGTCTCTGTAATCGGATAATCATGACCTAGTCATACTATCCCGATGGCTGCATCATTTAAGAGTACTAGTTATGTATCCCTTCGTGATCATCATCTCCATATGACTGAAGTGATACTTCCATATTGACATCACATCCAATACACTACGATTCTTAGTATACCCAGAAGAGGCGTACACAAAACCTGTTAAAGCTCCGGACGACCAAAACCAAAGTATAATGATTGTCGTAAGTATTAGCGATGCAAGTCTCAGGTTAAGACCACATCCACCTACCCTGATTCGGATTCCCATAGACACATAGTCATACTACCAAAGGGATTCCGAGGGTCTATCCAGAGCAAAGTTGTTCCCGGTCCAATGGCGAACAGAACCTGTTATCACACTTGCATAAGTATCCAATACTTAAATATATGAGAACTATATCGTTAAGCTTCCATAACGCGCACAAGTGTAATACTAGCCTATTCCACATTATCGATGTCCAGTCTCGATAATACTACGACTAAAGATATTTAATGATTAAACTTTCGTGGATAATAGTGATGATATGCGTCATAATTGTCTAATAATGTCAAGCTGGATCAGATATGCAAATTTATGGAAACACTTAGCATGCAAGGTAATGCTGGATCCACAAGTTTACCATATATAGGAGCACCAGAGACAAACCAACATAAAGAGACGGTGAATTATGTCAATATTTTCAACAGACAGGGGAACAATCCATATTCCAACACCTACAACTCAGGGTGGAAGAATCATCCTAATTTCGCATGGAGCAACAATTCAGGGCAAATGAACAATCCACCACCTGGATTCCAACAGCAGAACAAAGACAAGGAGCATGAAAAAGAACCAGGAATAGCGGAAGTGCTAGCTCAGTTAAAAAAATATGATGTTATGTTTCAAAGCCAATCAGCTTCTATAAAGGCACTGGAAAATTAAATTGGACAACTGGCCAATGCTCAGAGTTACAGACCGCCAGGTAACCTTCCTAGCAACACAGAACCAAATCCAAGGAACCGAGGGAAGGAGCAATGTCAAGCCATTACTTTGAAAAATGGTACTGAAATTAACAAAGATGTTGGAATCAAGGCATCCATTGAAGAAATTCCAAAAGATGCAGTTCCACGAATGGAGGATAAAGAATCAAAGGAAAAAGATCAAGAAAGAATCACTCCACCTCCAAGTTTTCCACAGCGACTCCAGAAAAGTAAATTGGACAAGCAGTTTTCTTGATTCCTGGAAGTCTTTAAAAAGTTACATATCAACATTCCATTTGCAGAAGCGTTGGAAGAAATGCCCAGCTATGTCAAATTCATGAAAGACATTCTTTCACGAAAGTGAAGATTGGGAGATTACGAGACAGTAGCATTGACAGAAGAATGCAGCGCCATCATTTAGAGGAAACTTCCCCCAAAGTTGAAAGATCCAGACAGTTTCATTGTCCTATGCACCATTGGAGAACATTACATCGGTAAAGCTTTATGTGATTTAGGTGCTAGTGTTAATTTGATACCTTCGATTTACAGGAAACTACAAATTGGAGAAGCAATGCCCACCTCAGTCTCTCTGCAACTTACTGATCGAACACTCGCATTTCCAAGAGGTGTAGTTGAAGATGTGCTCGTCAAATTCAACAAACTCATTCTCCCAGCAGATTTCATTATCATTGGTATGGAGGAAGACAAAGATGTACCTATCATCCTCGGAAGACCATTCTTGGCTACAGGTCGAACTGTTATTGATGTACAAAAAGGAGAACTAACCATGAAAGTGCAGGACCAAGAAGTTACCTTCAATGTTTTCAAAGCCATGAAATTCTCGAGTGATGAAAATGATGAGGAATGTTTCAGAATTGATGTTGTAGATGGTATCATCCAGGATACTGATGCAATGCCACCTCCCACGGATAAACTTGAAGCTTGCATCACCAACATGATTGACAGCGAACTAGATGCTAAAATTCTGGAATGTATCAACTATCTTGACAAACCATTTCGTTTCAAATCGACACCACAGGTGGAAATTCTGGAACTACCGAAGAAAGAGTGAATCAAGCCCTCAATTGAAAAACCATTGTATATGGAGCTAAAGCTACTTCCGAGCCATCTCAGGTATGCATTCTTAGGAAACTCTTCTGAATTACATGTGATTATTTCTTCTTCGCTAACTTTGGAGCAGGAAGATAAGTTGCTGAGAGTGTTACGAGAACACAAGAAAGCCATTGGCTGGACTATAGCAGACATTCGAGGCATTAGTCCATCATTTTGCATGCACAAAATTCTGATGAACGATGAGTACAAACCCACAGTAGAGTATCAACGGAGACTAAATCCAATCATGAAGGAGGTCGTGAAGAAATAAATTATCAAATAGTTGGATGCCGACATTATATATACCATCTCTGACAGCACTTGGGTGAGTCCTATGCAATGTGTGCCAAAGAAATGAGGAATTACTATAGTCACAAATGAAAAGAATGAGCTGATTCCAACAAGAACGGTGACTGGATGGAGAGTATGCATGGACTACAGGAAGCTGAACAAAGCAACAAGGAAAGATCATTTTCCTCTGCTATTCATTGACCAGATGTTAGACAGATTGGCGGGACATGAGTTCTATTGTTTTCTGGATGGATATTCGGGGTACAATCAGATTACCATCGCCCTATAAGATCAGGAGAAAACCATTTTGACATGTCCGTATGGTATTTTTGCTTTCCGCAGAATGCCATTTGGACTATGTAATGCTCCTGCCACATTTCAACGTTGCATGATGGCCATTTTCTCAGACATGCTGGAACAAAGTATGGAGGTCTTCATGAATGATTTCTCTGTGTTTGGAGACTCTTTTGATCACTGCTTGCAAAATCTAGAAAAATGTGCTACAAAGATGTGAAGCTACCAACCTAGTACTCAACTGGGAGAAATGCCACTTCATGGTGCAGGAAGGCATCGTCCTTGGACATTGAATCTCACAAAAGGGAATCGAGGTAGACAAAGTAAAGATCGAGAAAATTGAAAAATTACCTCCACCAACAACTGTCAAAGGGATTCGTAGTTTTCTCGGACATGCAGGCTTTTACAGGAGATTTATCAAAGACTTATCAAAGATTGCTAAACCTCTGTGCAATCTTCTGGAGAAATATGTGCCTTTCAACTTCACCAAAGAATGCCATGAAGCTTTTGAGATCTTGAAACAGAAGTTGGTCTCTGCTCCCATCATAGTAGCATCGGACTGGACCCATCCATTTGAAGTGATGTGCGATGCTAGTGATTTTGCTGTAGGTGCAGTTTTGGGACAACACAAAGCAAAACTTTTCCATACCATTTACTACTCCAGCAGAACTCTGAATGAAGCTCAAATCAACTACACAACCACTGAAAGGAGTTGATCGTAGTTGTGTTTGCTTTTGATAAATTATGCTCCTATCTGCTGGGTCCTAAAGTGGTGGTCTACACGGATCATTCAGTAATCAAATACCTGATCGCGAAGAAAGATGCCAAACCCAGACTGATCTGTTGGGTGCTTCTACTGCAAAAATTTGACGTGGAGATCCGAGATAGGAAATGGACAGAAAATCAAATGGCAGATCACTTATCATTCTCAGCAATGAAATGACAATCAAAGAAAATTTTCCAGATGAACAGCTGTTTGCCATGAAACAACATGATGTCCCTTGGTATACTGACTATGTAAACTACATAGTATCAGGAAAATGGCTGTTGGAATGGACACATCAGCAACGAAAGAAGTTCTTCAAGGAAGTCAAACATTATGTTTGTGATGAGTCGTACCTGTTCAAAAGATGTGCTGATTAATTACTGAGACGTTGTGTTCCACAAGAGGAGGTCAATAGTGTTCTGCAGCATTGTCATTCATCACCATACGACGGACACCTCAGCGGGAATAAAACTGCAGCCAAAGTCCTACAATCAGGTTTGTTCTGGCCCACTCTATTTAAATATGCTTACTTATTTGCTCTTCAATGTGACATGTGCCAGAGAACGGGAAATATATCAAGGAGAAATGAAGGACCTCTGCAAAACATTCTGGAAATGAAGATATTTGATGTATGGGGTATTGATTTTATGGGACCCTTTGTTCCATCATTCGGAAACCTGTACATACTAGTTGCAGTAGACTACGTCTCCAAATGGGTTGAAGCAATTGCACTGCCATCAAATGTTTCAAAAGTGGTGATTAAATTCCTTAAAAAGAGCATTTTCACTCGCTTTGGAACACCTCGGGCGATTATCAGTGATGGAGACACACATTTCTGTAAAAAATACTTCGATGCACTCTTATCCAAATACGGAGTTACTCATAAAGTTGCCACTTCCTACCATCCGCAGTCAAATGGACAAGTTGAAGTTTCAAACAGGGAGATCAAAAGAATCTTGGAGAGAACCGTTGGATCAACAAGGAAAGACTGGTCTGCAAAACTGGATGACGCATTATGGGCCTACCGGACAACTTACAAGACACATATTGGTATGTCCCCATATCGAATGGTGTTTGGGAAAGCGTGTCATCTGCCAGTGGAGCTTGAACACAAGGCGTACTGGGCACTGAAGAAGTTAAATCTTGATCTACAAGCAGCATGAGAGAAAAGACTCCACAAACTCAACGAATTGGAGGAATTTCGCCTACAGGCTTATGAGACTGCCAAATTGTACAAAGAAAAGACCAAGAAATGGCATGATAAAAAAAAGTACGCAGACAACTGGAGCCAGGGCAGCAGGTGTTGTTATACGATTCATGGTTGAAAATTTTCCCTGGAAAGCTGAAATCAAAGTGGTCAGGTTCATTTGTGATTACTCAGGTGTTACCCTATGGAGTTGTTGAGATATACAACCCCAAGTCCAACAATACATTCAGGGTAAACAGCCAGCGTGTCAAGCACTACTGGGGAGAATCAATTGAGCGACAAAAAGAAAGTGTCACACTTTCAGATCCAGCCTAACATTCAGGCAGTCATGTCTAGATGACGACGTTAAACTTAGCGCTAGCTGGGAGGCAACCCGTGAAATTTATGTATATATTCAGATTTGGTGTGTTTTATTTTTGTGTGTTTAATCTTATAGGTAAAATCACATTTCAGGATGGAAGACGTTCTCGCAAATCTTCACAAGTAATTTCCTTCTCTCCCTCAAAACTCTCTGATGAAAGTCTACAAAGCTTGCTTGGAACGAATGAGACTGCTGATAATCAAAGGTATTCCTAATGACATTCGTTGGATTATTGAAGCACAGGTCCGATTGGCAGGTGAGTCTTCTGACTCTTTTATTTCATATATGTCTGGTTTAGGAAGAAGCACCTATGCTAAAAAGAGAAGAGCTAAAAGAATGAGTGTTTGCTATAAATGTGCTCGTATGACATATAATACTCGTTGTCGTTCTTTAGGAATGGTAACTGATAACCGTGCAGATAAAATTAAATTCATTAGGAATGACTTGAGTAAGGAGTCTTTGGATGATATATCTAAAACTCTTGAGACGCATTCCAGTGGATATGTGCATCATGCAATTCACATGTTATATACACAATTCCGAAAAGAAAGACAACAATTCAGTCTCGGGAATCTGACTTTATAAGAAAATTGGATGGGAAGCTTGTCTCTGATGCATAGACGTTATTCAAGCCATTACTTCCTGTAAATATTATTTTCTCTTTGTATATATCTAATAATTATGATTTTTTTTGTTATTTTCTTTTATTTTCTCCGACAAAATCCATACTTTTTGACTTTCACGATATATTTCATTGTTTAACTAATAATTATCATTTGGCAGGTACTAGTGCTATTATTACTCACCCTTTTTCAGGTTCTAGAAATTCAACTCATCATTGCACTCTTGAAGACATCCAGAGTTGAGAAATACAAAAATGGAAGCCACTTCAAGAAGACGAGTTGAAAATATATGTGTATTCTGCGATATTAGTGTTGGTTCTAAGCCAGAATACGTTAAGGCAGCACAGGAATTGGGTAGAGTCATAGCTGAAAGGAATATGCATTTAGTATATGGCGGTGGCAATCTTGGACTAATGGGGATCGTTTCAAAGGCTGTACAAGAATGAGGAAGTCAAGTTCTGGGAATTATCCCGAAACCCTTGGTGGAGGCAAAT